>RJWJ010005915.1:0-65306 GCA_004363605.1 Indri indri
ACCAAGTTTTAGAGCAGAAAGAGACTTTAGCCATAATTCAGTCAGCTTCATTTTGCAGATGACTTCATCTTTGGCCTCTGCGTGATTGACTACCACGCATTCATTCATTTATGCATTCGTTCGTTCAACAAATATCATTGAGGGCTTCTAAGTACAAAGGACTGGTGCCATAAGGGAATATCAAAGATTTTGCAAGTTGGTAAAGGTGATAGGACATACACAGAAATAACCAAGGTACAAGGCTGACTGTGGAAAGTGAGAGAAGGTGGGAATAAACTCAGAGAAACAGAACTATGCTGGCCAAGAGGGAGGTCAGTCTGGTGGAAGGAAGGAGGGGGGATGGATACAGCAGGGATGGCTTCATGGATGAAGTGGTGTCTGGGCCACACCATCTGTCAGATTTGATAGGGAAGAGGACATTCTAGGGGGACAAGGAGGATCTGAACAAAGGCCTGGGGAAAGGAAAACACTGTGTAGCTCATGAAAGCCCAAGAGGATTCATTGGGGTGGTTGCACTTGGCTTCTCCGCAGAGGAGTGATGGGGGATGAGACAGGGGAGGCAGGCAGATATGCCTCGTGGTGTGGATACCTACTCAGGCTGGGCCAGTCATGTACTCTGTGGTAGCTAGCTTCCAAAGATGGCCCCAAACAATTCCTCTCCTCCTATATGCACATGCTGCTCTTCCCATCAAAAGGTGGAACTTATTTTCCCTGCTTTGAATCTGGACTGGCCCTGTGACTGTCTTTGACCAGCAGTGACATTCTGGGACTTCCCAGCGCAAGTCTTAAGAAGGCTGGCAGCCTTCATTTCCTTCCTCTTAGAATACGCGCTTTCGAGATACTCCCTTTTGGAACCTCGCCACCATGATGGAAGAAGCCCGTGCCACACGCAGCCACATGGAGGAGAATGGAGCTGTGCTAATCAAGAGTGCCCAGCTGCCGGCCATCTGAGCAAGCCGTCCTGGGTGCTCTGGCCCAATCAAGCCCCAGATTACCTTAGCTGACACCACATAGAGCAGAAGAACCTTCCAGCTCAGCCCAGTTAACTCACAGAATGGTGAGAGAAAATAAAATGGCTGTTGTTTTAAATCACTGAGTTATGGGGTGGCTTGTTATGCAGTAACAGATAACCAAAATAGCTACCCACGGGGACTGCTTTATTTGACCCATGGGGTAGGCTTGTAAACAATCTGATTCCAAATAGAGCCATGAAAAAAGACTCATTTCCTTTCTGGTGGCAAAGCTAGGAGGTATGAGGCCCAGGAGCTGCCTCTGTCCCATAAAGAGAGTAAATTCAAAACAAAGAAGTTGGTAAGAAAGAGAAGAATTAGTAATAATATAGTCAGAGAGCCCTGGACAAGTCTAAGTTCTGATTCTACAGTAGTAGGCCTGAGATCAGCCTCCCCATCTCTCCTTCCCTAGTCAACTGAACTGTTCCCCAGTTATCCCAGCTAGTTTGAGTAGGGTTTCCATCACTTCACAACCAATAAGCCTTGATTAAAATGCTGGCTCAGGATTTCTGAGGACTAAATTGATAATATATTTGCCTACATGTAGTCTGTGGCTACCTCTCAATCAAGAATAGTTTTCTTTCTCCTTTTCTCTTCCCGACCACACCTGTACCTGCAGAAGTCTCTGTGGTTGAAGAGGGGAGGAAAGAGATAAAAAGTGCATAAAATGCAGGTTTTTGTTGTTTTTACCCCCAACTATTAATACCTTGTGGGCTACCTGAGGACAGGAACTGTTTTATTCACATTCCTATTTCCAGCGTCCAGAACAGGATCAAGTACAGGACAGGGGCTTTCAAACTGTTCATTGAAAGAACAAGTGATGAGATGCTGTATCTTCATCTGAGGCGGGAGGGAAGGATGGATAAAGGCAGTTACGTTGAGGCAGAGAAGAGGGAAGTGGAGGGAAATCACATGGAATGATGCGGGTGCCTTCAGGCTTCCACATAATACCTCCCCCCACCCACACACCCAAGCCAGCCTGTGAGGGCCAGTCGCTGTGCTGGCTGGACAGTCGTTCCAGACAACGTCCTCCATCTTCCCCCATCTTTCATCCTGACATGCTTGTTTTGTCCTCACTTTGCAGGAACTCTCTTCCACACTTGCCTCAGGTCCCTCCAAACCCAACACTCTTCTGGACTCTCCCCTAGAGCCTCAGACCTTGGCTCTTCTGTATGATTTTTGGTTGAGTCTACTGTTCCAGGTTGGGATTCCCCTCCCTTTCCCTTACCTGGTCCCTTGTTTCGCTGGGTGGTTCCTCCCTTTAGAGTGAGAAGTGCGCAGGTGTGAATATTGGATGAACTCAACCTTCTCAGATAACAAGGCATAGTTTTGACTAAAGCAAAGGGTACTCTTAAGGAGGCTGTATGGTATCATGATCAAGGGCATAACTTTGAAATCAAAGTGCCACGAGTTCAAATCCCAGCTCTGCTTGGCCATTTAATATAATTGCGTAACTGTAAACAAATTACTTAATCTCTCTGAGCCTTGGTTCTCTGATTGTTCTGAGAATTGGACTAAAAAACGGAAATAAGATTACCTTTTAGGACTGTCCTGAGAATTAGAGCTAAAGTAGATATACTGTCTTACCCGGGGAAGGCACTCCAACTGGTAACTCATGTTATTCTTGGTGGGGAGATAAATCTGGACTGTACAATGTCACATCAAGGAGCATGAACTTGATCAGACTATGTCACTCTCCTGCTTAAAACCCATCAGTGCCTTCCTTTGCTCTTAAAAATGCAAGACCTTCACCATGACCCACAGGCTGTGTGAGTGGCCCCTGCCTGCCTCACCTCCCTCTCCCTGTTCCCCATGCTCCAGCCACTGTCACCTTTCAGCTCCAGCAAGGGCCATGCCCCTCCCCACCTCGGGGCTTCCCACCTCTTACAATAAGCAAGGTCTATAACTTCCAGCTCCTTTAAATTACTATGTGTTTGCAGAGGTGGGAGTGTTGTTTAGAGTATGGAGAGGAAAGAAAGGCGTATTGAATACTTCGTGATGTGGGTTTTTTTGGTTTTTTTTTTGAGACAGGGTCTCACTCTCTTGCCTGGGGCGAGTGCCGTGGCATCAGCCTCGCTCACAGCAACCTCAAACTCCCGGGCTCGAGCAATCCTACTGCCTCAGCCTCCCGCGTAGCTGGGACTACAGGCATGCGCCACCATGCCCGGCTAATTTTTTCTATATATATGTTTAGCTGTACAATTAATTTCTTTCTATTTTTGGTAGAGACGGGGGTCTCGCTCTTGCTCAGGCTGGTCTCGAACTCCTGAGCTCAGAAGGATCCACCCACCTCGGCCTCCCAGAGTGCTAGGATTACAGGCGTGAGCCACTGCGCCCGGCCCATGATGTGGTATTGAAGACTGTTGCTTTGTTCTAGATTTTGAAAATTAGAAAAATGTACCTTTAAAAATGCACAATGTGGTGGATATGTGGTTGTTTTCTTAGCATCCACTTAAAAAAAATTTTGTTATTTTGTAGAGATGGGGTCTTGGTCTGTTGCCCGGTAGCACCATCGTAGCTCACTGTAACTTCAAACTCCTGGGCTCAAGTGATCCTCTTGCCTCAGCCTCCGGAGTAGCTTGGGTCTACAGGTGTGCACCACAATGCCCAGCTAATTTTCAGTAGAGATGGTCTTGGTCTTGCTCAGGTTGGTCTTGAATTCCTGAGCTCAAGCAATCCTCCTTCCTCTGCCTCCCTGAATGTTAGGATTACAGGTGTCAGCCACCACACCCAACTAAAATATACCTTTAACATATCACTATCAGTAAATGACAGTGAACACTCTTCCAATCAGGTACATAATACATAAAATAGAGATTTGGACAATGTGATACAACATAACTAAGGCTGAATTAATAAATACTTTGCATCCTATTGGTACACGATAGTGAAAACATCATTTCAAGAATGTGTGGAACGCTTATGAAAAATTGATATTTTAGGCCACAAAGAAAACTTTAATACTCTCCTCAAAGTAGAAACTGTACCATTATGTAATAAATGTCAAAATAACAAAAGCTTAAACAGCAATAAAAATAAATAATTATCTAGAGGGTACTAAACACTTGTCAAAATAATTATTGCTTTGGATCAAAGAGTAATCTTTTTCCCCGCAGGGGCCATGCTAATCTTCTCTGTATCACTCCAATTTTAGTGTATGTGCTGCCTAAACAAGCACAAAAGACTTATTTGAAAAAACTTAAGACTATGTAGACACTAATGAAAATAGGAGACCCGTTCAACTACAAACTCGCCATCTGAAATATGCTTGCATTATTACAAAAAATGATAAATTTTCCTTATTAAGAGGAAAAAAGGAAAAGAATTCCCAAGGAAGACAACCAGAGATTGTGACTGTCCCCATACCATTCCCTCTTCCGGTAAAGCAAGCCTTAAAGGGGAGGGCCATAGTCTTATTCATCCACGTGGATATCCAGTGAATAGCCCAGTCTTTGGCTAACAGGATGAGCTCAACAAACTCTGCGAAGCACTTTTGGTTTCCCCAAAGGTAGGACTTCTCTCCTTTGGGCTTCCACAGTAGGCTGTTCATAGCTCTACTTCAGTATTTATTAAAGTTTTGCAGTCACAGAAGTTTTCCACATCACCCCAGTCCTTTAAAAACAAATATTTATCACATAAAATGTGCCATGTCATTGACTTTAATTCACCTAATCCTTACAACTTTTGGGGGATATTCCTAATTTTCAGAAATCGAGGCTTAGAAAGGTTAAATGACCAACGTTACAGAAAGAATGCACCACAAAGTCCGGATTTCGTTGCAGATGGGTCTACTTAAAACAAAAGCTCTTTCTACCACAACAGGTTATTTTGAACTCTGGGGCAGTTTTGTTCCAATTTTACATTCTCAACTCCTAGCCTAGCTCTTGGCACAGAATATCTCATACAAGTTAGGCATGACTTGTCTCCTGTTCTTTGTAAAGCTTTCTTTTGTGTACTGCAGAGACATGTGCTAATTACAAGCCCGCGTTGGAAATGTGGAAATAACCTCCTAAGAACTACAGTGACTGCGCCACTCTCAAACTCTCGGCGTCTCCTAGACTCCCATCTCTATGGTTGGTATGTAACCTGTCTACACTCCGGAGGACTCAGCGAGCACGGCCAAGCATCAGACCACTTTATATGCACGTGGTCGGAAGTTTGACTTACTATTGGTTAATAGCGGTAAAGCCCGCCCAACCACCTCCGGTCTGCTCCTTTAAGTAAACGCCGTACGCGCATTAGAGCCTTTGCGCGTCTGCGAAGGCTGGAGGTGAGTTGCGTTTGTTGACTGGGCTGTACGGCCTGGTGGGCTCGGGAGCCGGGTGCGAGGCGCGCGGCGGGCCGGCCGTGATGACATTCCAATTAAAGCACGTGTTAGACTGCTGACGCGGGTGATGCGAACTGGAGTCTGAGCCGGCTGGAGCGGAGATGGTGGGTGGGACGGGCCGGCGGGCGCACCCTGCTCACTTTCTATGGTTGATTTTACAGGTCCCGGCCCGACCGAAGACGTCAGATCTCATCGTTCTACGTCCTTTATTGTTCCTTGCCCCCAGTTCCCCTCAATAAAGTGGCTTAACCCCAACGCTGGTGTCGGTGTATGTTGTCCGCAACGCGCTGCCTTTGAGCCCCCGTCGCGCCTCCGCGTGGCGCCAGGGGTCAGGCTGCAGCGCCAGAGCACGGGCTTGCGCATAACTGGGGCCGCTTGTCTCATCCGCGGGCGGCCCTTTTAACCGCGAGCGACACGGCGGCGGCCTGGGCTGGGGTCCGGCTGCCGGGGTGGGCAGTTTTCCAGGCATTTCGCGACAACTCTGGCCGTAACCCGGCTTAAACCAAGACTGAAATGTCCTGGGTGGGTGGAGTTGACGGGGATACTGTAGCCTTTGCGGCATAGTGAGTGGCCCGCCTGTGCACCCGTACATTCCTCTGCCCTCCGAGTTGCGTTGGGCAACTGTGCCTTAGCCCGAAGTCCCAAGCTGTCGCCCCTTAGTGGCCAATGAGAGACGTGCAGGTTCAGTTAAAGGCAGTGTGGGGTGGCAAAGGGCCGTGGGGTACTTGACTGGAACCGGATCGGTCTGGAGCTGCACGAGTTTTAACTCCTGGCTAAAGTGTAATCGCGACCTATTTACACATCCTACCATGCAAGTGAACTGCCTGCTTATTGGTACCGTGTGACAAGTCTGGGACTAAAGCTTTGGGCAAATTAAAGCACGGTTGTGAAGATGAGTTAGATTTTATGTATAGCTAGGTATAATACAGGAACCTAAATAATTACACAAATCACTTGTTCACAATCCAGGTGCCGCCATTAATACAAGATCCTCCACATGGGCTTCCACGTACTGTGCATCAGTTCTGTGTACAAGGCAGCAGTGGTGGGCAAGGAAGCACAAGTGCTTTACATTCAGTAACTGAAGGGCCCCAAATCAACAGGATTACTGGGTGATTGAGGCTGTGAGCTCCAGGTTGGGAGCTGTTTTGAACTTTAGGATCCTTAAATGTGGACAGAGAGAATATATATACACACACACGTATGGGTAGGTGAAGACTGCCTTGCATCCTTATAAGGACTAGGCCGCTAATCAGCCAGTACACCAAAGCTGCTATTGCCAGGTGAGGGCCCAAGTGCCGTGTACTGTTTATTCTGTCTCTACCAGGTTTCTGTAGAAATAACTTGATGCTTATCTAGTATTTGACATGAGATATTTATTTTGTGAAACAATGCAAGCGATTGTAAGTCCCCACATACTATTTAAGGTGCAATAGGGTACAGTCGTGTAATCTCTTTACACAGTAGTGCATCTAGTCCTTTGTCTTTAGTTATTGCACAAGAATTACAAAGACCAGTGAACAGGACTCTGACAGGCAAATCGGCCTACACAATGAGAAATTAGAACAGTACGCCGACTGGAATGGTCAAACAATTTAAGTCAAATGTTTTAATGGTGCAATTAAAATAATCAAATAAGGATTCAAATACACTTTTTCAATATATTAATTTCTTTAAGGTCATGTTCAGGCAAGGTGCTGCTTAAAAAAAAAAAAAAAAAAACCACTATTAGCTTTGTCCACAGATGTAAGTTATCAAAAATTACCCAAGGTAATTTTGACATTTCAGCTTAAATAACCAAAAATGTGTTAGGTTTGCTTCTCAAAGCAAATTATACAATTAGAGAGCCCCCAACCTTGTAAACTAAACATTCTGACACAAATGCACAAAATTAAGTTGGCAACGTTAAAGAAAGGTCACATTAATTTTGAGTATGTAGTGTTGAGCAAACTTTTGGTCTTAGAGGGCAGTTCTCCCTTTTGGCCATCAGAAAAAGAAACTGCCCACAAAACTCTCCAGAACCAATCAGACTAACAAAGCATTTAGATTCCTATATAAAAGCTGGAGCACACAGGAAATGCCAGATGGGAAGACTGTGACTCTGGCTTTCTGGCCCCACCCCATGAGAGAACAATCTAGTTGTGTGCAGTGTTGCTGTTTTCACATACGCTCCTGTCTCAGGAAAAATCAGAATTAGTTAGAAACCACGTGATTGTACCTCATTGGTAAAAGGCTTGGGGTGGTTTGATCTCATGGCTCTGCCTAATGTTCACATAAATCCCACTGTCCCTAACCCAGCTGACAGTGTGTTAGTGTGTGTATGTTCTATGGCTGCTTGCTTCCAAAATGCACAATTTAATGTGGAAAAAAAGTTGCTTAACACCAATGAAAAGGCTCACAAAATTCCACTCCCCACCCTTCACACACATCACCACGCTGACATTCTCTGGGAGTGTGGAGGGCTGCATACAAAGTGTAGAAGTGAAAAAATGTTCCATTGTGCACCGCTGCCTGAGGAAAAGCTTTGGAGGAGTCGAAGAGGCAAGGGGAACCAGCTGTACAGCTTTGCTCTTAATGTGCTCATATCCTGCCACGAAAACTGGTAGACTTAAAAAAGCAATGGTGTGAATCACCTGTAACTTGGATCCACCATGATGATTCTTCCATAGTCTCCTTTGCCAGGTCAAAGCTTTGCAGTAGGCAGTCCAGACACCTGTCACTGGATGCAGGGAATGACACCTCACAGTGGAATGGGCACCGGCAGGCAGAGGGCAGAAGCAGTCCTTTAAGAAACAGTGGCTATGGCCCATTAAAGGACAGTGCACAGATGGCAGCCAAGAACCCCACACCTTGAGCTTGATCTCAATACTGGAAACGTTCAACATCATCCATCATGGCTGATCTGCTGCCTCCACAGATGGGTCTTTCAGGAGGCAGGAAGTGGAACGAGGGTCCATGGCTGAGTGCATTATGGGGATATAAACATCATCCATGTTTGGCATGACAAAAACTTTCTGTAGGAAGATATTAAAGAAGAGCCATGTGGAAGGATGCTTTGCCAGGCTGTCATCCTATTTTGTTCTGATGAGAATTTTAGGTCTTGGACGTGTTTTTAAAAATACATATGAAAACTTCCTACACATTCCAAACTAATTCTCCCACCATACTTTAATTTAGAAAGAGTTGAGGAATCACACCAGTCCGTGAAGACCAGAATCCAATAAATCAGCTCTGAGGCAGAAGCAGCCTTTCATGTACATATAATAAAAATCACTCATATGAATTGATAAATATTCAACATTAATTTAGGCGAATTGGCCTCAGCTGCTCACAATGTTTCCAAATTACTATGTCCAGAACACATATTCCAAGTGAATTTATCTCTTTAAATCCAAGCAATGAAATGTAAGCTAATTTTTTTTTCCAAACCAGAACCACACAAAGCTATATATGAAAGAAATCTACTATAGTGAGCACCCAAAGGATAATCAGTGACGGACAGTAACGGTGCTTTGCCTCTCTGTTTGTAAAATAACTTTCTGTGTGAATGTTGGCAATGCCTTCAGTCCTCAGGAACGCTCTCGGACAAAAGCATAATTGAAAACTAGCAGGTCGCTGTGGGAGGGCAGCAGTTATCCTTCAGCTTCCCAGCCTGTCTCAAAACTACCAGGCACCTGTCTCTGCCACCTCTTCCCTTCTTTTGCTCCTTGTAGCCCAATACCCCCAAAAGGGTTGAGCCAGCCCCCCAGATTCCTAATATAGAATCTAGGAATATAAGAAAAAGGAAAAAAATTGAGGGCAAGAGGTTTTCCCCCTAACTAGGTTCACAGTACCTTTCCATTTGGTGATAACATTAACCTTTTTCAGAAATTGGTTATTTTAGAAATTGGTTATGTTTAATCTCTAGCTTTTAAATAATATGATTTTTTAAAAGGCAGTAATTCAAAATATACCAAAAGAATGTAGGTCTTCTTCAAAAGGTGAAAATCATTACAAAGTGAGTAGTCTGCTAATCCATAAAACCTTGACAGACAACTGGTGCCTCAAATATCTGATAAAAATCTGATGGACATAGCTCAGCCCAGGGCCTCAGCTGCACTGCAATTACCTTTGGCGGCAGAATGCGGAAAACAGGCTTGGAGAGTAAACTCTGGCTTACAGACTCCAAGACTGCACTAGCAGCTATCCAGGGTGGGGGACATGCCTGATTCATCTTGGGGCTTCCGGGGTAGGTGGTACCTGGCACACAGAAGGGTTCCGTGAATGTGTGTCGAACTGAACAAACTGAGCAAGGTGGACACCACACCAGGGCAGTGAGCAGCCGCCCTGACCACAGCCCAGATGCTGCCATTAGCCAGTGCAGGCCTCACCTGGGGAAAACCAAGTCCAGAGAGTCCCAGCAGGCTTTCTGGTACAAATCATCATCATTTTGCCCTCTGATCCACATCTTTTGGGATTCCTCTGAAGGCTACTTTGTAATGTTCTGTGGATAAGTTTCAGGGCTTTTGAAACTATATCCCAAATTTTATGCCCATGTTTCATCACGTGTGTACTCTCCTGGGATGCAGGTCTATAGCTTTCATCTCAAAAGAGGATCCTGACCCAGATGAGGTTCAGAACCTTGGTTCTACTCAGAGGTAGGTTCCCTTGGTGTGAAACACTAGATAACAGTTTACCTGAAACTCCTGCTCCAGTTTCTTCTCTATCCATTCTGTCACGTGAACTAAAGTTACTTCTCTCTCTCCAAGTTTTGGCCGAGCTTTCAGCTCCACATATGGTGGCTTCCGGAAACCATACCTTTTTGAAGACAAGTAATAACCACATTTAGAAGCAAAGAAAGGAAGTAGACAAGCACGGACAGCACATATTCCTCATTTACATGGGGCTTTATCAGTATTTAAAGTGTTCTCTTATTCTGAAAAGCCCCTCCAAAAATAATTTAACACAGAAAGCATGAACTGTGAGTTCCCTGTGTTCCCCGGATGGTGTTAGGGTTGGGATGGATTTAGAACAGTTATGACAAACTGGGAAAGCCAGGTAGTGCCACTGGAAAAGTCCATGACATGGGCATTGTTTTTTGGTTTTTGTTTTTCCTAAAATGGCAATGATCTTTTTTCTATTTTTATAAAAGCAGTATGTGCACATTACAAAAATCAAAACACCCATACAAGTGGATGAAGCAGAAAGTGAAAGACACGGCCTCTGTCTGAATGTCATCCCGAGAGAGGACCCTGAGAGAAGGAGGGTCAATTTCCTCACATTCCTGTGCATATGTCGACTGCTAACATCCCGCAACCTGCTTTTTCACCCCACACTGTGCCACTCTGTGCTTTGTAAGGGAGCAGAGTGGCCCTCAGAATTGTCAGTAAAGTATCTACACGAGACCTCGTGTGCTAGCAAACCATCTAAAAACTTGAATCTGTCATAAACCAATGTTCTTAGAAATATAACAAAAATGTCAAATTGCCATAAATGTTTCTGAACACTGTCCATATCTATATTCATCTCTGTGGATCAATAAAATACAGTTTGGCACTTGAGCATGTGTTGGGTGGCACTACCCTAGAGGTCTTTAATTTTTTTTTTTTTTTATGGGCAAGTGTCCCTTGCCAATGCGGCCTCTAATTTTACCTGCCACTGAGCAGTGGCATTTGTAACTGATAAATCAAAGAACTTGGCAGTAAGTGGAAGAAATGTTTTATCAACTCTTACTATTTAAAAAAATTTTTTAAAGGTTTGGAAGACTGTACAGTAAGGAATTAACAGTGGTTATTTCTGAATGGTAAGATTATGGGCTTTTATTTTTTTCCAGGTTTTTTTTTTTCTCATTTCTTCTAATCTCTCACTTTTTTTTTTACAATGAAAATATTATTTTAAAAAATAAAATCTAAAAAGGTGTTTTTAAGTTTTATTGGGAAATACCAGCATCATCATCAAATGACCAGTCAATTAAAAAAAATCCTCTTCTGATGATCCCTACAAACCCTAATGAACACCAACGATATGTATTAATACTTGCATGTTGGTTTTACTCTATGATAGAACACAGAGCTACATATATTTTTTTGTCTTTTCATTTTTTCCCTCTTTATAAACCTTAATAGAGCTATACTTTTAATGTGAGAGTAGTTTATGGTACAATGAGACCTCTTATGCAATCACTGTATACCATGCCCATTTCATAGGGCTTGGAATGTTGATTTTAAATTGATATTCATAGATACTGATGGTGGACCATGAATAATGTATTTTAGTGATTCTCAACCCTGGCTTAATCACTCCCAACTCGCCCCAAAATCCTAGGGGGTGGGCCAGGCATATCTGTATTTTTAGCAAGTCCTCCAGTGATTCTAACATGCAGCTGGGGCTGAGAACCAACCCCTCGGACAGGCCTCCCACCACAAATACCAACTGCGAATGTTCCTGCCTCCTCAACATCCAGGTCCAACTCAGGGAAGTCCTCCCAGCTGTCCTGACTCTGCTGGATACGTGATCCCATCTGTAAAGTGGGGATAACAAGGGCACCCACCTCAACAGGATGCTATGACGACTAACCAGGGATGCAGTTATAACCCAGGCCAGGCAGAAAATAAGAGCTCTTTCTACAAATGACAGCTGTTACTACTGGTGGAACAGTTGGCTTCAGAGAGGGGGAAGACCAAGAATGGAAACAGCTCATCCCATAAACTTCATGTATTTACCTTAACTTTTCCTACTGTGTGAAGATGAATCTTTAGATATGAACTAGCCAGTCACAGAAGAAAGCACAGTCAGATTTACAACTAACATTAAGGTCCCATGAAAAATGTTTAGAAGTGCTTCTGCCCAGGAGAAGGTATTTTCCATAATCCCAAGGTTAGGCAGGCTGGGATTTTCATGGTCATGCAACAAGAGGAATCACTTGCTGTCCCTAAGGGCCCCCTACGTACCATATTCGGTCAGTCGGGGGTGGTGGAATGTTGACCGCCAAGGTTCCTCTACATTCCTGTACTTCAACAGTTAGCAGCAGGGGTGTATTGGAGACTTCTTCAATCTTCTTTTTAATGAACTCTGTCTCCGTTGCTTTTTGGAAGTATTTTGACTTGGTAATTTTATCAACAAACCTCATAATCTTACTTGTTCGATGACCTCCAACATACCTTCAATGTGGAACGCAAATGTAGGTGTTAGTAAAGACCTTTGCTCTTTCACAAACAGAAACCGGAGGCTGTCTGTCCACCTTACTTGAGAGCAGCACTCCTGGGGTTCTGCGCTGGGTGATTCCGTGTTGGGGGCGCCATCCTGTGCATTGCAGGGTGTTTAACAGTCTCCCTGACCTCTATCTAATAGATGCCAGTAGCACTCCCCCCAGTCATGACAATAAAAAATGTCTCTAGACATTGGCAAATGTCCCCTGGGGGTGCCAAATCACCCCTACTTCTTTAAAGAAGGTATAAACGTCAGACAGTGTCCAAGTCTTGAAAATGGAGACAGCTGGGCAAAGTTCTCATGCAAAGGGTTCTCACCTTTCCTCCTTTATACCACTCAAAAGACAGAATAAAAATCCAGTGTCCTGTTGGAGGAACCTCACAATCTCCATACAGCAAATAGCAAATCATGCTCCATCAACAGGTACACAAACCAGTAATTAACTGACTGCCTCTAGGTGATGTCATACCAGCTTGAGTGGCAGTTACTTTGCAAAGGGCTTGGAACTTCTTTTTAAAAAATGCTACCTCAAGCTAATGTGCTAACAGGCCAAGAAAACAAGCTTTTGTAATCAGGTCACACCTACCACAAGACTGCCCTAAGAAGAGAGAATATTTGATTTTTAAAATCCTCCACAGTTCCAGAGCATGAGGCATAACGGTAAGCGTGTAGGGAAAACCAACCATTCTTAAGAAGGTCAAGCAGCTAGATTTTAGATAATGCACACAAACTTCAGCACCAGCTCCTCAAACATCTGAATTTTCTTCTCAAGGCCTATAGGATTTCAATAGTGAATAGGGTGATATTTTCTTACAGAAGTTTCTGAATCACCTGGCTTCTTTATAATCTTAGTTTCTTCAACTCCCTTTAAATAATGAAAAGATCCTCATGGAGAAGCTTTTTAAGTACAAAGTAACAACAGGCAAAGAGAGGCCCCCAACTGAAGTTCATGGTCCAAAAGATCAGCAACGACATCCAGTTTTCAAAATTCACCAAAGAAATTATCTGAGTGGTTCAGTTTTGTAGCAACTAGCAGCTCAACAAAAGCAAACGTGACCCAGCTGATGGGGAGGAAGCTGCCCCCGCAGGCACGAGGGAGGCGGTGTGTACTCTGTGCTGCTTCTGGAGACCCAGGCGAAGCTTGGCACGAGCAGCATGCCTCCGACTTCACTTACTCACACAGCGAGAAAGCCATTTGGGTCGGGACTCTCTTAAGTAAGGAAAGCTATACAGGTCTTTTCGCTTTGGGGCCTAGAATTTAAACAAGCCACTGACACTGGTATCAATGCAAAAACCATTCACTCAGGATGGAAGAAGGAAGATCAGAGAGGAAGGAAGGGAAGCAACACTCACTTCCAACTTGTGCCCCGACCCTGGGAGGCTCCAGGAGCCCTGGCCCACTCACCCTTCGGCTCCTGGGAGTAGCTGTTTGTCTCCCCCACTGGGCTCTGGAGCGTCATCTTCGTCGGAGGAGCCAGCGCTGGAGGACTCCTCGTCGCTGTCGGCCAGACAGAACACCCTGGGCCTGCAACTGCACGGACAGAGAGTCACCACCGCAGTCTGCCCCTGGCCCCAGCTCCACTCAGAACCAGAACACGCACGCCCCCATGCACACACGCTCAACCCAACAGGGGCAGGCTGTAACCGTCATGGCATGTCATTCTCGCCAAGCCACCAAAAAAGAGGCCGAATCCAAGAATCCTTGGGTTGGCATGGTTGCTCAGGAGACTCTTCAGCGCCAAGTCCCCTGACAGGACCACAGAGGACTTGAGCCCAGAAGAGTCTGCTCTCGAGTGTGCATCAGAAGCACAGGTGGAGGGAGTGTGATGCGTCCACACAAATGCGGTGGTTTCACCAGTGGTGCAGTGCAGCCACATGGGAGGGGGAATGGAAAGAGGGGATAGTTGCAAGGGTGAGGTGACAGCTTATGTTGGTGACATGACCACCTGTCACCGATGATGGGCATGTTCAGGCAAGTCCCTTGACTCTGGCTGTTCAACAACTATGACGCTTTCTGGCTTAGTTACCTCCCAAATTAGTTTTGCCTCAAAACTCCTTCCTTACATCTTACCCCACACCTGCTGCATCTCCTGAGGGTCACAGAAAAAGCTAGCCACCACAGGAATAAGTCTCAAAGGCCTCTAAGAAGCAACTGACATGAGAACCCAGGAACTTTCTTGGAAAAGTACCAATTTAAAGACTATTCTTTTTATTAAAGTAACAAAAAGCCTCCTCAGAGAGTATGTCCCTTGTTCATTTTTCCAGCTTGGACACTCCATTTCCAGAGACATGGGAGCTGCTGGTCACCAGCAGAGGTGGCAATCAAGGAACCCCTCCAAGGGCACTGGAGGCTTCGCAGCCAAGCTTTGGCCCCACAGAAGGCAGTTCCCTCTCTGGACTGTGGCTTTGCTTCAGAGCACCAGTAGGGCTATTTCTGAGGCTCAGAGACTTAATTGGGATGAAACGAATGAGGGACAGAGTAGTCTCTGAACATTATTAAGTAACTAAACGGTCACTAAGCAGAGGCTGGGCCTTGTATTTTTGACAATTACTTGGACAGAGGAAGGCAGTAGAGCTCAGCTCTTAGCTCCCTATAGCTGCGATCCTTTGGTTTTCTTCTGACTCTGTCCTTGGGCCACCAGAAACCCATGGGGACAGTCATCTCCTGACCAATGAGGGCCAAAGGCACCCAAGGCCAGAGCATACATACCGGTATGGACTTGAAGGCCCAGCAGCGGACTCAGCCCTGTGTACTGGGAGGGCAGGACTGAAACCTCCGCCCCTGAAACGGGAGCCTGTTGTAAGAGGACCTGGAGAGTGTCCTCTCTGGCAGGACACGTGGATCCTCTGCATCCCCAGCTCTGAAACCTTAGAGCCAGTGCTCCAGCCAACAGGCTGGACTTCCATGTTAAAGGGAAACTCCCTCTGCAGAAACAAAAGCCTCTTGTCCTTGGCCATGGACAGCAGCTAAATGACACTTTCTTTCTCCTTCCATCAGATGCCTGGCTGGTCCAGGAAATGCTTATGTGCACTCATCGATCACAGAGCCACTTCAGAGTGTTCTGTGGTTAGGCAGCCTTCACAGAGATCTTTTATTTAAAATGTATATGGCAAAATCTGATTCCCAAGAAAGACTAAACTGAGTCTTGGGGTGAGGAAAGTCAGAGACATAAATCCCCCCCAAATCACACACCCATCACAGAAATGCATCTGACTTCTCCATCAGTATGATAGCCCTGCTCTCTGGCTCTCAGACCTCATGCTGCCAGGTATGGAATCTGTCCCTAAGGCAAGGTGGTCTGCTCTTCATCCACACAGCACAAAAGGCTGCCTGCAAGGTCTGGGACCACAGTGAGATCTGCTGAGCTACCGCCTGTCCTGTCCTGTCCTGTCCCTACCAGTATGTGTCACCTGGCAGCTCCAGACCCTGGGCAGAAGATGCCAAAGGCTGAGAGTGCTGCGGTGAGCTCTCAGGTTCCCAAGTTAATCCTCTGCAGGACACAGCACAGGACAAATTTTGTGGCTTGAAGTAAACAATTTAGATAATGCTGTATCAGTTAAACCAGATCAGATGATGTGAAATTCTGATTTCGACCAAATGGTACCTCTACTCTCTGCGCTGGGGGATGTGCTATGCGGCACCCGATACTTAGTGTGCAGTTAAATATTTAGCTGGTATTCAGTTTTATATCTGAACATGCATTTTATGATCTCAGCATGAACATCAGAGAAACAAACACTGCACATCCTTCTAGAAGATGTGCTAGAATGTAATGAGCCTAATTGTTTTAAACACACCTCAGAATTCCAGATGAGTGTGATAGCTTTTCAAAGAACCACCTTAAAAGGCTTATTCCAGTTATGCTGCCTCTGCTAAAAATCGTTTTAGAAATGTGTTTGGAGTCAAACACCTAAGAAAAAGTACTTTATCACTGATACTCTAGTCTTGGACCAAATATTTCTTGGTCACAATCACCATCACTTCTGATGACTTCTAGCAATTTCTCAAAGATCCAAACCATCTTACAAAGCAGGATGATTTGCTGTCACTCAGGATAGTTAAAAGACTCCAGAGGCAATTCTAAAAAGCAGCTCCAAAAAAAAATGCCTTAATGAAGAATGCATAATTAGATTAAGCAGCCCTGTGAGGTGTTTGCTTTGCGGGGGACCACATTCATAGGAATCTATTAATTTTACTTGAGAGAAATTGGTTCCATACATCTGTCACAGACACACACGAGCAGACACCCACGAACTAGACCGAGTCACAGTATAAACTGCAAGTACTCAGCACCCAGAACATCAGGGGTCTGGAGGCAGAGGTGTAAGTTTGGGGTACACAGTGGACTAGTGACCCAATGCAGAGGTGAAAGGGGGCCATCCTCTGACTTGGGGACTTGCACACCGGGCCCGGACTGCAGGAACAAGCCAAGTGCCTTATACAGGAAACACTCTGCTCCAGCAGCGCTCCTTATTTAAAGACCACCCAAGACGCAGAACGTTGCCCTTACTGACTCATTTTGTCCTCTTCTGGTCAATTCCTAAAGTTAAGACTGCTCAGCTCACTACCTGAATTCTACTTCAGTACCTTACTGCCCCAAAGTTAGGTTAACCACAGTGTGTGACAAAAAGACTATCTGGGAAATAAAAAGACTAAAGGAAAAATGCCCCCAAGTATACAGTGGACACACATTTCAAAGGGAGGGGACTTCACTAGAATAAAGCAACACAGATTTCAATTTCTCCATCTCACCCTCAGGGTGCTAAGGTGAACAAACTTCTTACCAGGAGGAAGGACTCTCGCAGGTGGAGCGTCTCCTCAGAGACTCCCCCAGTACACAATCATTTGCCTACTTGAATGGTACTGAAAAAAGTCATGAGAAAAAGCAGAGGCCCTGCCAGCCAGGACACCTGGGAGTGGACCCTTACTAGGAGTGGGGCCCCAGACAGGGGGCTTCAGGTTAAAGCACTTTGAATAATATTAAGGAAGATGTCAGTACCAAAGATCACATGCTTAGTACTGATACTGCATACACTGACTTCTGTCCCTCCCCTGTGACTTAGCCTCAAGGTGATTCAGGACTGAGGAAGTGAAGTGGATTCTAAAATCACTCTGGGATTAGGTTCTTAACCGTGATGGGCTTTCAGAGGCTCTCCGAAACTATGAGCCAAAATGGTACATGAGGATCCTTTCTGGAAGAAGGATCCAGAGCTCTCAGATTCCCAAACGAGTTCTTTATGCAAAAAAGGGTTAAGAGTCCATTTTTCCAGGCTTTTTTTTCCAAAATGAAGTGCTTTTGGGTTGCATTCTTCCTTGCTTTTAAAATTAAATGACAGCCAATTACATATGAATATGTAATTTAACATCCTTACAGGAAGCAAAATATTTCATAATAGATTCTTCTAGGGAAAAAATGGTACTTTAGAAATATATTAAAAATTAAATATAATTCCTAAACCAGAGGATTTTTTTTCACTCAGTCTGGAGAAGTGTGGCTTGTTTGGAGACATGTCCATACTCTGATCAGCCAGAGTTTATGAACTTGAAATTGTACCAAGAAAGCCACATGAATAGCAGTGAATGTGGAACATCTAAGTGGCAAGGACCTCAGGCACCTGGCCTTGTTGCAACACCTGATGCCCCAAGACCCCAGGTCTTTCCAATGGAATCCCCACACCTGAGTACCAGCACAGGGCTGTTTCCAAAAAGGGCTCTTTGCGCAAATGCTTCTGACTGAAATTGGCTCTGCCACACTCCATTTCATTAGACCTCATTTTCAAGACTGCTTCTGCCTAAGGTGCTTCATTTTCTAGGCAGCTGGTTCTGCAACTCTGCTGTCATGAGGCTGGAATTACGATCCTTGGCTATTCGTGTGGGTGGGATGTGAGCAGCAGCACCAGCAGTGGAGTCTGACGAGCTCAGGACCCTGGCATTCAAACTGGGGAAGTCTGGAAGACTTTCCCTGCCAGAAAAGCCTCTTAACTACTCCCGATCTCAGCTTTCTCAGGCCTGCGGACTGTGCCTCTGTTTGGGAACCCGATGAAAAGACAGGTTTCCTTGTGGCTTCACATGGGACCAAACAAGACTTAGAACTTATAGGGTATGAAATGCTACATGGAGAGTTGATAAATACCACTCACCAGAAAATACAAATCCACAGATTGCCGAATCCAAACACATTTTAACAAATAGAAAAATGAAAGGAAAACAGCACAGATACAGGTTAGATTGCACAAAGCAGGTCAAATTCTCCAATTATTAAAACAGAAACATTTCATTAAGTAACTTAGATAAATCAGAATAATCTAAGAATATGCTCAAATGTATAACCCAACCGCCTCAATCTGCTATTACACAGTATGACTAAAGGCGTTAGTTCAGCGCCATAACTAAGCAAACATCTGAGAGCCTGAGTCTCACAGGTAGACCCTAAGGAGCTGGCACCTTGCAGCATTTTCATCATCATACTGTTGATTCCCTGCAAGGGGCTAAAGGTGTGAGAAGCAGACTCTAGTCAGCATTTTTAATTTGGTAAAAACAATACTAATTTAAATCTGTAGTGAGAGCAATCATTTTTAAGGTGTGGAGGGAAGTAAAAGTTGCAGCTTATCCATCGTAGGTGTTTAAGGAAGAAAAATCAAGCTTCATTAATTATCTCACAATTTTGGAATATTTACTAAATCAAACTCTAGGCAGCAGATTCCTCTACAAAGAGAGGAATTTACCAAGCAAATCAATATTGTATTATTTAGGGAAAATGCGTCTCAAAACACTTTAGGAGCACCCTCTTGGCTACAAAATCAATTGTCTAATTATAAATAATTCTGACCTTGTGATTAAAGCAGATAGATCCCCTGGGGACCTCAGCCTGCTCCACACATTGCTGTCTGTGGTTGAAAGCTGAAAAAGGAGTTTTCTTAGCGATTCTATTCTGCTTGTCTGAGTTGGTGATGCTTTCTGGTAATTAGACACCATATGCACTACTGCCAGCACCGAGGTCAAAAGGAGCTGTCACAGCTGAGCAGGGCTGGGGACTCACAGTCTGCTGGGGATGAGACTAGGAACCGTTCCCTGAAACACTCTGAGGTCCAGAAGCACTTACACAGACGCTCGCTCAACGTCCAGGGGCTACTATACATCAAACCCGCTTCTCAAAGGCTGGAGGGAGAGGTTGGATTAGTAAATTCACATATAGCCCCTTACCCTTCTTTGCCAATTTCTCCAACCTTCAGGGCTTCAACAAGAGGCTCTTTACCTAGTTTGGTCAAATTCATTTTGGTCTCGAGAGTCATCAGAAAGGACCCATTGTAGGACATTTCCAAATCGATCCAGAGTCCTAGAGAAATGGGGAAAAAACAGAATTGTTTTTTTCCCCCCCAAAAAAATACATGACTATAAATGACAGTACAAAAACTTATATTTCAAAGTATCTACGTGGGCACCACATTGAAAGTCTATGTGTCGCTTGTACTACTAATACGGGCAGAAAGAGGACTGTGAGAGCTCTGTACTATCAACGCACACAAGAAAGCGTGGTCTGCTCATTTGGTCAAGGGCCAGCATGTTGGTATCCCCTAAAATGGCCACGGGGAATTCAGTGCACATGTTAGCACTGGAAGGGTCCTGTCCTCTGGCCTCTTCTCCTCACATGTGTAAGAGAACACAGGCTCAGCAGAAGGAGACAGCCTGACCCAGGGCAAAGTCAGGACAAGGTGTGCTGATGTCCAGCTGGTTACAAGGCCAAAGGAAAGTGCAGAGACGTCACTGCAAGCTGGATTGCTTTTTAAACATACATGAGAACCACTCCCTTTCTTAAAATTATCCAGTGGGGGGCGGAGGGTGCACAGAAAATGGTTCAGATTTAGTTTGGTATGATAGGGAAAGAGACGAAAATGTTTAGAACCTTCCTTTCTTTCCGGAAATTGCCTAGTAATGGAAACAAAAGAATTAACTTTCAATTCCCAGGATTATCCCGATAAAGTCAGGTAATCACTTTGCATCTTAGTTTAAAAACCTGTTCCTTAGGAAGGATACTAATGCCGATGATATCATATCTAAGAGGCGTGTGGCTTCATGGAATTTTACCGGACAGCCACTGACCAGCAGTCTAAAATGCAAACACGGTTCATTCATCTCACAATCCTCTTCTATTCGAGGATTCTACAATTTGGCAGGTAAGGCAGGCTATGCTGTGATGTTTCAGACTCACAGCCCTGTAATATTTCCTGGACTTTCTATCAAAATGTGATCCTTCAAGTGGGTGTTTAAATGTTAATAAACTTTTATAGATCTTCATACGACAAATGACAACATCTAAAAGGAAGTAGGATGTTAATCTAAAACCATGTTTACACACGGCAGCATTTTCAAACAATTACAGTAAATAACCCATCCCTCACATGGCCACCACCGCAGATAAAAGCACTGCTCAACCTCAGGAAGCTCTAATGGTGCAATTCCTCACTAAGGGTGGAATGATTTCTATTTTGCTTTCAACAAATTCTTTTTACCATAATTGAAGGTAATTATTTTCCATGAGTGAGCTGGTTCAAGTGATATGAGGATCAATTGTGATTATCTTTGCGGCAACACTCACGAAGTTGCTTTCTGCCTTGCTTACATTAAGCAGTTAAAAATCATTAATTAGCTTGATCTTCAAAGGCACTATTACTGGAAATAAAGGGTACATCTGCTTTAACAAAGACATTAACTAACAGAGTCATTAATCACTCCCAATAAAAATGGGATTAGAGCAAAAGACTAGATATTAATAGATTTTAAACTCAATATTAAGAGAACATCAGTAAAGGAGATATTTACTGCTGTATAGTATCTCTAGCTTTATTTAATTTGAATTGGCAGATGCAAACTATCTGGTTACTATATGTATCCAAACATAATCATTTCTTTTGAAAATTCTAGTCAGGTTTCAAATAAATATTAAAAGCAAGTATTGCCTTTGCAAGTTGACGTATTAAAGGCACCAGAATTTTACTTCTTACAAAATGGAAGGAATTGCTTGTCTGTTTTCTAAAAGAGGGATATAGGCTTAGTAAACTGCCAGCTAGTACCCTAGTCACTAAGACATTCCACCCAATGACATGTGGTCCAGTGTCCCTGCCAGGAGCTGAGGGAAGAGCACGGAGCCCAGTCACACGGACTGGGGCTTGACCCTCACTGGAATTTCTCAACCTCTGCATCAGCGTCCTCATCTGCACAAGGGAGACTGCACTGCCTCTTCAGCGGAGGGCTGCGTACAGCCCAGCACCTGGCACAGCCTGGCCAGGTGGCTTCCCTTTTTCTGCTGTTGCCAGCACACTCTTATACTCCTTGCTCCTGCCTCCCTTGCTGCTGTCGCCAGGGAAGAGGCTGCACTGGGCAGCTGCAGAACCTGGCATCTCGGGATGAGAGGCCTGGACATCTGACCTGGGGGAGGGGTCTGTTCTTTATATCACTGAATATGCCCCGCCAGGCCCACCACAGTGCATTGCTCAGCCCCCGCACTCAATGAGAATATGAAGGCCAGAATGGTTTAAGAATTTATAAAAACAGGCGGGGCGCGGTGGCTCACGCCTGTAATCCTAGCACTCTGGGAGGCCGAAGCGGGTGGATCGCTCAAGGTCAGGAGTTCGAGACCAGCCTGAGCAAGAGTGAGACCCCGTCTCTACTAAAAATAGAAAGAAATGATCTGGACAACTAAAAATATATATATATAGAGAGAAAATTAGCCAGGCATGGTGGTGCATGCCTGTAGTCCCAGCTACTCGGGAGGCTGAGACAGTAGGATTGCTTGAGCCCAGGAGTTTGAGGTTGCTGTGAGCTAGGCTGACGCCACGGCACTCTAGCCCGGGCAACAGAGTGAGACTCTGTCTCAAAAATAAACAAACAAACAAACAAAAACCCCAGATATAAATGGCAAATATTCAAACAAATTAATATGATGTGTTTGCATTCAGATGAGGGTAAGGAAACTATTTTAGCATTACGTGCAAAGAAAATCTTGCTTGTGTGACAGTGATTCAACAGGCATAAAGTACCCTGAGAACTTTTGCAAGAGCACATGAAATTTGCACAACTTGGAGCCCAGATCAATGGGTTATGCAATGGGTGAGTCAGGAGGTCCCTGCCTTGCAAGACTGAAAGATGCGATTAACAGTTACTAGAAAGGTTGTCTCCCCTTGGGGATGAATGTAGCCACAATGGGAAGATGGGGACATACACTGTTCCATGAGCAGCATCTTAACTCTGAGCTAAATGCTACTTAATCTAGATGAATGTAATTACAGGGCTTTTTCTTTTGTGCCCTTGACACATTAAGACTTGGTTGTGAGGCGTTTCATTTAACATGGTGCTTTCTACAGCCGTCTGCTGCAGGTAGTGCTCAAGGACAAAAACCAGAAGTTGAGGAGCAGGACACTTTTTGATGCCTTTAAAGAGGAGTAAGGCAGTCCATCATGAGAGGTTCCCTGGAAAGCGGGCTGGAGGCAGGAACACAAAGGGGTCCTCATGTTGAGAGGTTGTGCAGTAGCCATGGGCGGCACCTGATTACCAACAAGCCCCTATGACACTGGCACTTCACTCAGCCACACGTGGAACGTGACTGACAACGGATATGACAAGCTTTAGTCAGTCTTCTCGCAAGGACCAGCAAGGAATTCGGATGGCTGTTTTTCCCCTCTTCTTTCCCCTCTTCAGCGTCACGGGGGAAGTATCGGTTAACACTGCCACCACTACTCAGAGGGATACTGAGGCAAAAACTACAACTCATTCCACCAAAAAGTGCTTATTGAGTTCTTAATGCACAATGTCAGAGCTAAAGACACTGAGATGAATCTCTGTCCCCTGGAAGTATATGCTTGAAGAAAAATGACCTAGGCCACCAGGTGCAGGTCACCCCATGATGACACAAGAGGTCATAAACATGCCTTGTGCATGTCCCCAGAGACAAGGGGTAGGCACAACCAGACAGAGGTTCTTCTGCCTTCTCCCTGGTTTTCTAGTTAACAAACCCCATGGCATCAGTAACAGCCCTACTGTGGCCACATAAAGCCAGTAATTTCATACAGCAGTTCATTGTTTTATTACTTTTTTTTTGAGACACGGTCTCACTCTGTCCCCCAGGCTGGAGTGCAGTGGTGTGATCACAGCCCACTGCAGCCTCCAACTCCTAGGCTCAAGTGATCCTCCCGCCTCAGCCTCCTGAGTAGCTGAGACAATAGCTAATTTTTTGTAGAACCAGGGTCTCACTATGTTGTCCAGGCTGTTCTCAAACTCCTGGCCTCAAGTGATCCTCCCACCTCAGCCTCCCAGAGTGCTGGGATTACAGGAGTGAGCCACCGCCTGGGCCTGTTTTATTACTATTAAAGGCATCAGTCTCATCAGAATAGGCTTCCCAGGGCACCTGCGGCTCAGAAGGAGTTAAGGGAACTGGAAGGCTTGCTCACCTGAGCTTGGTCCTCATGTTATTTGCTCCTCCATTTCCTTCTACCTATAATTATTAATAGCTGATTTTCACTATGAAAGTCAACATTTGGCATCCAAAGAACAAAACTTCTTAAAATGGAACATTTGATAATATGTTATCAAGAACAGATGCTGGAGTTCTTTGGCTCTCAGAAGAACATGGTAGTGACTGCTTTGTTCCTGGCAAACAGACTGGTGCCATATTGCTCATTCAGATACCACAGAAAATTAGCAATTCCTTGTGTTTGGATGTGTCTTTTATGACAGACATAATTTTTAGCTTTACCTACCTGTAACTGTTCTTGAACTAGAGCTCCACCTCTTCAAGGCTGACCCAGTGGCAAATGAGCATCTCCTTCCCTGCCCCTCCCCAGCCCACCCGAGTTCCACAAAAGGACACGTTTTCCCCTCCCACACACAGTGTTTTTCTTCGCAAAACACGATCTGGTCAGTGTGTGCACCACATGGCGTGCACTTCGGGCCTGGGCACCATGCTGGCCACCGCTGCTCTCCTCACATCACTCTTGAAGAGGGTATGGCGGGAGGGCGGGCAGGGCACCACTGACTCCGGCTCCAGTTTTCAGCAATACTCAGTTGGCAAAGTAACTTCAGCCCCGGCACTGGATGACAGCACCAGGCTCTACATGTTAAGGTCTGACAACAGTGTAGACAGTGGACACCCACAGTCATGACTAAGGGCATCTCTGGAGAAGGACAAAGTTCCACTCCTGGGGGACGTGGTATTAATAATATTTCCACAAAATCTGAGAACTTCAGTTGAAACTTGGGCTGTTATTTGAGGATCTTGAAATAAGGCAGAACCAGCAGGGCCTCTGTCCATGGTGGACAGTGACTATTTGCAGACTTAAATACATGCAACAAACGCCCTGGAGACTAAATGAATTAAACTAAACTTGAGGTCCACAGTCCACACCCTTGGTTCATTCTGACCCTGCTGACACCCTGTAGGCACTGCTCTGCAGCCCCCAGTCCTGGGCACAGAGGATGAAAACCTGGCTGGCTGGCAGAAACGGGCCCCAACCCAGCTCCTTCAGGAAGCTTTTACTAAGTAGCAGCAGCAGCTAACACTGATGGTTTGCTACGAGCCATGTGTGCTCTGAGACTGAGGGGTACATTTCATCTTCACAACAGACAAGGCAGACATTACTGTCCTCAGCGCTTTACGGATGAGGGAACTGACGCGTAGCATGGTCAGTAGCCTCCCATGGTCTCTGCTGGACCGTGTAGCAGCAGGGCCGCATGCAGGTGGCCTGGCTGTAGGCCACAGCCTCCAGCCCTGGGCCTAGAAGCCATGGAAAGAAAGCGGAAAGGTGAGGCAGCCGATGACCTCTGGCAGGTCACTCCCGCTCTGGGCTTTGGCTCCTACACACACGGCAGGGTCTGGCTAGGCACTCTCTGATTGCTCTTTCATGTCTGCTCACTTCTTCAAGGGATTTGAAAAAGAGCTGTCTATACATTCTTTATTAATTTTTATCCATAAGAAAAAAGATTAGAAGAGAATGTACCAAAAAGGTAACACTGGCTATCTCTGAATGGTAGGAGGATGGGTAATGTTTTCCTTTTTCCCCACGATGAGTATTTGTTGAATGGATGAATGAGCAAACACTGACCTAACAGAGTTGATAAAATGACTGGAAAGAGCCTGGCTGAGAGGGAGGGCCTGGCAGAGTCCAGAGGGCAGGCCCTGGAGACGGCAGCCCAGGAAGGGGCTGAGGGGAGGGGTGGGCCAGTCCGGAGAGGGAAGGGTGATAGAGACAGACTTCTGGGCCTTGCCGCGTGGCCTAAAGAGAAGAAAGGAGACCCATGTACACCCACAGGTAGAGGGGCCAGTTGTAGGGTGTGTGTGGAACGATGAGGGGTCAGAGCTGAGGGAGGAGGGGCACAGCCAGTTTCCAAGGGACAGAGCTTGTTCATCTTCCAGCCACCTGCCATTGGTGGGAAGTGAGAATGCCCTGGGAAAGATGGTCATTTACCCTCATTCACTATTCACTACACCAGAGACTGGTGTGTGTCCTGGAACTTGGATGGGCCGATATGGCCGACACATGTGATTTCATTCAGAGAATTACAGACTTTACTCCTCTTAGCAGCAAGCCACGAAAGCTGAGAATAGCACTTTTCTTTCTGTTTATCATGGTAGGGTCTGCCAGCTTGACCTGTAGGATGGTAACAGGACACCGCAGCCACCCACATTCTAAACTCTCTACCAGCACATCCAAGGAAGCAATGATGATAGTAACAGTAACAACAGCTAGCTCTCATAAAGTGCCTGCGAGTGCCAGATGCTGTTCTAAGTGCCAGTCATGTATTGACTCATTTAATCCTCACAATCAGCCTAGGAAGTAGGTGCCATTAGAATCACCATTTGAGAGATGAGGACGTGAAGGGGTTAAGGAACTTGCCCGAGGCTGTGGACCCGGCAGTTGGCTCTACAGCTGTTAAGCAGAACCAGCATTCTGTGTTGCCTCAAGAGGAGCATCCTGAGGATAGAATAATCCAACCAGCTGTGGCCCGAATATCCCTCCAACAAACGAGCACAAGTCAGAAAATATATGTATTTCGTGAGACAGGGTCATACTCTGCTGCCTGAACTAGAGTGCGGTGGCATCATCATAGCTCACTGCAACCTCAAACTCCTGGGCTCAAGCGATCCTCCCACCTCAGCCTGTAGCTGAGACTACAGGCGTGTGCCACCACATCCAGCTAATTTTTCTATTTTTTGTAGAGACAGGGGTCTCGCTATGGTGCTCAGGCTGGTCTTGAACTTCTGACCTCAAGCAATCCTCCCATCTTGGCCGCCCAAAGTGCTAGGATTATAGGAATGAGCCATGGCATCTGGCCAGGTCTTTTTATTAAAAAATTTATTTTTATTTATTTTAAAATTTTTATTTATTTATTTTGTAGAGATGAGGGGGTCTCGTTTTGTTGCCCAGGCTGGTCTCAAACTCCTGGCCTCAAGTGATCCTCCCGCCTCGGCTTCCCAGTGCTGGGACTGCAGGCATGAGCCACTGTTACCTGGCCATCTTTAGGTCTTTGTTGTTCTTTTCTTTAGTAACATTTTCTCCCTTGTTATACAAGCTGGCAGATCTCTAAAACTTTCCTGAAAGGAGTTAAATAAAGCCCCAAATGGGTTAAAAACCAGCAAAGCTTTGATCTATACAGGGAAATATCTCACTGCAGCTCTTGCTCTAGAGGAACAACTAAAAAGCTTGAGACTTAGGTGTTTGGTGAATTTTACTCAAAGCCTCACCAAAGTTGCTGCGAGAAGCTATAGAGTTCAAAGCCACAGGGACACTTCTTAGATGCTGCAAAGCCCTGCTGTGGCCCTGCTCCCCTCTCTTTGGAAATTTCTACAAATTCAGCAAATGACAGCCCTGAGATAAGAGACTGCTAGCTATTAGAAAATAGTGCACATACATGAATTATTTACCTTCTTTAAGCCCAACTCTCAGGAGGTTTGTGTTAGCTGATCATTTACCAGCTTGCTACAAGTCAATTGCTAAAGAAAGAGCAAAGGGCAAAGAGCAAAGGGCAACAGAGAGGCTGCCTGAGTCAGAGGAGGAAAGGCAGCCCTTGTACATGGAGGGGGCAAGGAGCCTAGCTGTGCAGTCAACATATGGATGTGTATCTTTTAAAATCTGGCACAGGGTTAAAAATACTCTAGCTAAATCATTTGCAAACAATCGAAATCTTTTCTAGTTTTACTTTCAGTGAACCAGAAGTGACCCAACCCAGGAACACTAAGATTTATCAAAGTATAGACATAACTGAGGGGTTACAGGTGATCTCAACATGCGGGTATTAGGAGGCCTTCTGGATTTGCAAATAATATCTAGTCTTTCTCTGAAATTGATGTGATGCTAAAAACTAGAAATACGGGCTCACAGTCAAGTAAAATATTGCTAGAGAGATCTGCTAGAGCTCCTAATTGTAGGGCTAGAAAAATCTCTCTGTATTACATCACATGTATATAACAGCAGAAAAACGACTTCACTAAATATGATTCAAGAGTCATTTGATACAGTCAAACTGAAAAGTAGCTTCTATAATCTACAAAGTTTATAAAACATTTACTTCAAAACAACTATCACTCTCTTGAAAAACTGTAATTATTTTGGCCCCTACCTTGTTCCTAAGCCATTTTAGGAATGACGTAAATATGGTCTAAGTGGAAAGAGGCTCCCTTGGCCAGGATGCCCCAGTGAAGAAGTTGGGGAGACTTTTCCCTGCATGCTAACAGGCCCTCCTTGCCTACCTGGCTCACTCCTCTTTTTTCAATAAACTCCTGCATACTAAAATTTCCCTGTCAAGGTCCTTTTAAAACCATATTTATGGTTAATGTGACACAAAAGACACAGGTCTTTACCTGCATAAAATTATCATAATTTTATTTAAACTCTCTCTACAATCTAATCAACTCTTTCCCCCAACCCACAAGAGTAGGCATAAATATTGTATCAGCAGCATGTTTAAAAAAATCAAATTTGAGGCCACGCATGGTGGCTCACATATGCCTGTAATCCTAGCACTCTGGGAGGCCAATACGGGAGGATTACTTGAGCCCAAGAATTTGAGACCAGTGTGGGCAACATAGCGAGACCCCTTCTTTACAAAAAATAGAAAACTTAGCCAGGCATGGTGGTGTGCACCTGTATTCCCAAGTGCTTGGGAAGCTGAGGCAGGAGGATTGCTTAAGCCCAGGAGTTTGAAGTCTCAGTGAGCTATAATGACATCACTGCACTCTATCCCGGGTGACGGAGTAAGACCCGTCTCGGAAAAAAAAAAAAAAAAAATCTGAGACTATTCCTCGAGCAGAGAGCCCTACTCTCAAAATATT
The DNA here is from genome assembly GCA_004363605.1 of Indri indri. Lineage (NCBI taxonomy): Eukaryota > Metazoa > Chordata > Mammalia > Primates > Indriidae > Indri > Indri indri. The sequence continues at coordinate 28,848 of RJWJ010005915.1, forward strand.
ATCTTTGAATATACAGTATACTGTCATTTTTCAAACATTTACTAAGCACCTACTAGGAGTATATTAATAGTAAGAAACATAAAGACGTAAGACATGAAGGTCAAAATTTGCGACCTAGAAGTCGGGGGAGGTAAGGGTGTGAATACATACGAGGAGAGGCAGCTCCTGGCAAGGGTCCAGGGCCGGGGCAGCTGCACACAGGAGGCCGTGAGAGGCCTGTGGCCTGGCAGGGGCTGCCACCCACACCACCCGCACAAAAGCACAGGCCCCATCAACTGGCATTTGGGCATCTTTGGGGTACAGGAGGCCCTGTAATGACCAGGAGACTAGAAGGCTCAGGAGGGGGACCACCCAAATCAGTTTAAGGCCATGATTGTCAAGAACAAAAGACACTCAACAAGAACTAGGATGGTTAAAAAAGTCCCCAACTGCCTCCAAACACTAAGCCTGGGTATTGAATCCGCAGCAAGGGAAATACTTCGACACTCGGATACACGGCAAGCCCTCTCCAGAGTCAATTAGGAGTTACCTTGGTGATCAACGTAAGGCTTGAAGGCCTGAAGGATTTTTGGCACAGCCACTCCCATGTCAAGTTCCGTCAGAGTGAGCTCATTCATAAAGTAGGGGAGCTGCAGGGAAGAAGCAAAAATGAGTGAGACATGCGAGTAACCTGCTAGAAACGCTGATGAGTTTGAAGTCAACATGCTTTCGGAGGGGATGGCGGTCAAGGTTTTGGGCACAAATCATTTATTTAACCAAAACGTACTGTGCACATACCATGTACTGGGATCGTACTCCAGACAAAGCCTGAACAGGTCAGGCGGGTGCCTTGCTCTCCTGGGGTTTATATCGGACAGGCAGAGAGGTAAATAAGTGGACAGATAATCTAATTTCAGAGCACGATTAGTGCTACAAAGAACACGAAGCAGATAATGGGACAGAGGGAGTGTGGGGCTGGGTGGGGCTGGCTATTTTGGCTAAGGAGGTCAGGGAGGGCTTCTCTGAGTGGCATCTGACAGAGATCCGCCTGTGGAGGAGCCGGCTGCTCTGGTTAACAGTACCCAGAGTTGGCTGAAGTATGGGAAAATGGACCTCTCTTAGACTGCTCATGGGGAGTAAGAAATTGCTACATTTCTCATAGGCAAACTTACAACATATTAAAATTCTTGAAAAACATTGCATCCTTTTGACCCCGCGTGGACATTTTCTGTCTGGCCCCCCAGGCTCCACACTCCACCCTCTACCCTGAGCGGCTGGTCTGTGTGAGCGGGTCAATGGCCTCTCTCACCTTCCAGCTTCTGCCTGCGCATGGCCACTGGATACCCCAATGGGCAGGGGATGGGGAGGCACATGGAGAGGAGTGTCGTTGGGCATCTGTCCCCTCCCTCTATTGAAGGCCACAGCTGTCCCGCCTGAGTTCCCTGCCTTTGCCCCTTCAGGGAGGGTAACAGCTCCCCACTCCTGCCAACCCCAGGGTGCTGCACTCTCCCTCTGGGGTTCTCTCCATCTGCCCACACCTCCATAAATCTTCCCTTCAGTAAACTCTCCCCTCAGGTTACTCATTTAAGTGCATAATCTGCTTCCTACTGTGACCCTGAATAATACTCACCCCAAACCTATAAGTAGGAAATTATTCTACAGGAAATAACATAAGAGTACTAGTCTCATGCTTAGAAATTCCTACTTCATCTCAAGATTATGGAATTAATCCATCTGTATTTCCTCCACCTCGATTTGTGGGTGTATACGTATTTAAAAAAAAAAATCTCCACTCCATTCATAATTTTAGTGTAAGTTGTAAATTAGCGATCAGCTCAAACTTTTTCCCCGAATGGTCAGTCAGCAATCTCCACCCATTTAGTGAGTACAGTCTGTACTGCCAGCTCTCAACACAACACTAGCTGCCCACTGTTTTCCACCAGGATCAAACTACTTTGATTACTGGAGTTTAGTAATATATTTTTAAGTCTGGCAAGTCCCTCTCCTTTCTTTTCTCCCAGAATTTTCTTATTTTCGTGAGTATTTTTCCAGTTGAACATTAGGATACTTTTATAAAATTCAGAATAAAATTAAGATTTTTTTAAAAATGAAACATAAACTAAATATTTCTCATAAAACAAGGTAGCATTTAGTCCAGCATGGATTTAATACCTAACATGGCTGGATCTCTTCAGCTGTTTCTCTGCAAAGAAATAAACTTTTATGATTCACCAGTCAAAGAACTTCATCTCTGATTTTTTTGTGGGGGTGGAGGGGTTACATTAAAGAGGTTATAATGTCTATGATGAACAAAGCATGAGAAGAGACAGCATTCAAATGTGCATTTTTGAATTGGTGGTTGCTATTTTTGGGAAACCTTTTTCCAAAGCATCAATGCTGTGAGTGGTGTTAGCCTCTCAACCAACCTACAGAATGCTACTTGGCCAAGAATGTAACCAAAATCTTACACGCCTACCACAGTCCTTTTTGTCTATTATTGTTATTCTGATGCCCAGTGTTTCAGAAACATGCCAGGTCAGAGAGATTTCCAAGGGCTAGTCAGGGATTAGTGCCACTCCAAGAGTGTTTTTATGGGAACATGAGTCTGACACGGAGGCCCAGGAGCAAATATAGACAACAGGAACGTAACCGTCCCTCCTCTTCCCCTGTCAAACACCACCCCCCTATTCTACACCCTCTAGTTTCTGCAAAGGCAAAGGAAGGACTGAGACAGGATCTGAGACAAAGGAGGGGCCCAAAGGGACTGGGGACAGCTGGCAGGAGTGGGTAGGCTCTACCTACCAGTAAGAAGAATGGAGAGCGGAGACCAGAGGGCCTGGTTTCCTATTTATTCGCCCATCTTTCCAACCCCAAGATTCTAGAACATCTATAACCACACTCCCTCCCCACACGACACTCCCTCCTGGTTCAAATCTCTGCCCTAGAGCAGCCTCCTTCTGTTCAGGTCGCTCCTGTTCTTTTCAACCAGAAACTGTGCTCTTCCCACCCAAAGTGCACCGCAGTGAGACAGGAACTCAAGGGTACATTCTTTACCCTTCTGAGTAAACTCAGCTGGGGATTGGACCTTCAGGTGTATGGCACCCTCTCAGGTGGTGGGTGGTAAGTCAGAAGCTGTATGCAATCACAGCAGCATTTGCTGACACAGGCACAAGAGGCTACAACCTCTTGTTGTAGGGCCCCAGGGTGGTATTTGAGTAGCTGGCCAAGGGCAAGGGTGCACTTGCTGTTGGTGCAGAAACTCAGCTTGTTTCAAGCCCATGATTGGGCACCAGATGCACACACAGGGCTGCTCTTTCACAACATGGGTCATTACCATGTGCAAGGGTGACAATCCGAGACTGCAGAGCAAGGCCAGAAAAGAGTTCTCCCTATGTCGGGCCTTCCAGGGAAACCAAAACATGGGGAGATCTGTGTCACAGGGGGCAACTCAGCTTCCTCCAGGCACCACTTTTCTGTCCCCATGCCAGCTCTTGACTGGCTGTTGACCATTCCCATTACTAGGTTTAAGGTTTAGCTCTTCCTAGGGGTATTTGGTTATTTGGTGCTAGTAAGAGTTCTTTTGGCAGGGGTGGTAGCAGCTTCAGAATTTGGTAATATCCTTCTGCCTTCTGTTTATTCCGTTGCCAGGGTGTCTGTCCTCTGGTCTGCAGGGTATGTCTTGGTTCAAAAGCTTGGGTGGGGGGTGGAGGGCGTGGAGACACGCTGTGGGGGGCAGTGGAGGGAACACACTGCCCACCTCTGAACTCTGGCACTGCTGGATCTAGGCCAGTAGTTGGAAAGTTTTTCCATTCTAACCGTTTAGTACTTCTGACCTCAGAAGACAAAAGGAAGTTTAAGTTTGTGAGCTACAAAAGCCCCCATGACTGGCAAAGGGAGAAAATGAAAATAGAAGACTTTCTCTCAATTTCCTCCGGGAGGAGGGAGGCTTCCTCATCCTACCTCATCCTACCATTCTCCACCAACGGGCAGAGGCTCTGCAGACTTCCCGCTCCGAAGAGAAGGGTGGGACCTCTCAAGCTGGTTTTGTGATGTGTGTTACGGGGAGCGGCGTCCCGTCTGGAGCTCAAGCATGCCCTGCCTTCCTTTTGCATGCTGCCAGGAGCCACCACCCTCCTGCTCAGAGCTCTCCGTATGGCAGGCCTGCAAGGGAAACCAGACACAGATCTCCCCAAAACTGACTCCGGGAAAAGAGCAGGGCTGGCATCCATGTGCCTTGACTTGGGGACTCAAGCCCGCCATCGTTTCTAAAAAGGGAAAGAGGCTGAGTAAGCTCTGGGTAGGCTGCTGACAGCTCATCCCCCAACACGAGGGTCACGGCCACTTGCTGATCCCCCATGGAACTGGCTAATAGAAGCAGGGTCAATGCTCAACCTACCTCAAGAGCCCAAACAGGCTGACACCTATCAACAGAGCACTCGCAAACCCCTGCCCCAAATTCTGCCTCGTAATCTGCTCTTCTGGCTCAGAAGGCAACCCTGCTCCCAGGGCCAGGGAAAGGATGACACTGGCCCGCAGACGGCAGACAGAGCTTGCCAGAGCTTGACTAAGCCAGAAGATGCTCTGTTCTCTCCCGAAAGGAATGACAGAAATCAAACTGAGGCCCTCCCGTGCCCATAGCTGCTCTCTAACTTTACTGTAGCTCACAGTTCCTTAATCTGGAGCCCTCGAACACTCTGCAATCAGGAGCAAAATTGTGTGCATTTTTCTAGGGAAAGGTTGCTGCCTCTCAAAGGTACCTATGATCCAAAAAAATTCAGAGCAACTGACTTAAGCCACTGACCATCTAAACATTCAGTGAAGATTTGGGGACCAAAGTGACTCTTCCTTGTCTGGGTCTTCATTGGGTCAAAAACTTACTTCTTAAGGAACTTCAATGAGGTCTCTGTGGGCAAGTGAGTCATTAATGACAGTCACAGGAACACTCTCACAGGCTAAACTCACTTCCAAGTGCACCTGGACATGCACCAGGAGCATTTCCTCAGCAAAGAGAGAGCCCAAAATAAAGCACCATCTGGCCAAAAAGTAAAGGTCAATCGCAGACACATTTAGAGTGCAGTGCTAACTTTCCCAGCTTTGAGAGGGAGCACAGCTCAGGAAAGAGGTCTTAAGTGAGCTGGTATTTTCCTCGGTGTGTACGCTATGTGGCCTCGACCCCTGTGGGGCTGGGTGGGCTCTGGACACTTAATTTAAGTTTGTCTCTAACTTAAATGTGACAAAATTATACAAATCAGTTACAAGAGGTCATATTTTCCCAAACCAAATTCTGCATTATCACACCTAGAGTAGAAAACAAGGGTGACACAAGAAAAAAATTAAACAGGAATACCCACTGAGTCCCATATGCAGTAATCATAAGACCAAGGGCAGTCTGCGATCAAGGTCAGATGTGCTGTGTGAGAAGGACTTACTACCCTCATGTCTTATATGCTTAAACTAAGTTATTTTCACTTGGGACATAAGGGTACAAAACTTCCAGAACTAAAGAAGTACAGAGAGTTACAAGCCTCTTGTGTGGAAAGCTATACCTTTATTTTGCTGAGTTTCATCTGGATCTTCTTAGACACCAGATCAGACCAGTATTTCTCTCCTAAGAAGTCCCAAAATATTCTTCCAAGCAAGGCATTCACCCAGGCTTCCTGTTCTTCCTCCTCAGAGGGTGGAGCCTCTGGCAACTGGCAAAAGAAAAGGGACAAAATTAGCTAGAAAGCAACTGGAGAATAAGACAGGTGCTTATTTTTATAAAGTCACTGAAGGTCCCTCTCTATAGAAATGGGAGACCACGTGAGTCGTACTTCTTCCCTATAAATTACAAGTCCCACATTATGTTGGTGAATAGAAAAAGGGAGAAACAAAAGCTGCCATCATAGCTAAAACCTCCTCCTTTGTCTGTTTTCTTTTTCTATCTGTCTTTCTGTGAACCAGCTACTATTTTTATGACTAGCACAGCCAAATTGTCCTGCCCCCAAATTAGACTGGTATCAACATTCTGCATCGATGACATATCTGATCGAATGCCTGCCCATCTTCCCTCTGGCTGAGGCCTGCACGTGTAACTGTCAAGCTGGTCCTCATCCAGGCAGAACCCCGATGGCCAAGACTCCTAGGTTCAATCTGATCCTTGTGAGGTCAACATACCCTTGAGATGCTTAAAAATACTGGTGCCTGGGTCCCACCCCCAGAGACACTGATTTACGTGGCCATCAGGAGTTTCAAAAGCTCCCTCAGTAATGGAATGAACAGGGGAGGTTCAGAGCCACAGGTCTGGATTAGAGAGAGCTGCTCTCAGGGCTGCCACGAAACTTCCACAGCTGTTCTCACTGCTCAGCCCAGGGAAATACCCTGAGCCTCCCTTCTGTTTGATACAATCCATCTGAAGTGTCTGTCGTGGCCAACGTGTGAGGTGGGCAAAGAGCATGCCCACCTCCAATTTCCTCAGCTAATTATCAGACTATGGACTCCGGCCTGGAGGGGTCAGGGATGGGGATAAAGAAGGGGACTCGGCAGCAGCACCTCGAGGGGGTGCGAGATTTCAGTGGTGAGAGCAGACAGTGGGCTTGGAACTCAGCAAAGCAGCAGCAGTTGTCACTGCCCTTACTACCACTGTCCACTGACCATGCGCCAGGCCCTGCTCCTTCTCAGCTCGCCTCACTCACATCTCACAATACCCCAGAAAGACAGGAGCTTTACGTCCACTTCAGGGATGAGAGGCCGCTAGTCCAACAGTGCAGCCTGACTCAGAGCCTTGTTCTCCCCGCTGACTACCTTTGTCCTGTGTGTGTGGGCTGGGGTCGGGAGGTAACTAGCCCCCTTGTGTGACAAACATTTTCCTATGCTGAGGTCTCTAATTAGACTGTAGCCTTACAGAAATAACAAGCTTTGGAAAGCAAAGATCAAAAGATCTAGAAGTGCAGAAATCTGAATTGTTTGTCCTTCCCTCTCCCTCTATGGCTTATAAAAATACATCTGTCCTGCCCTCACCGGCTGGCTGCAGCCGTAACACACACGTTATGGCCACACACCAGACGCTCTCATCATCTCCACGCTTCATACTTGTGCATCCACGCCAGTGCTACCTGGCAGCTGTGACTGTGCCCACATCACAGTTGTGCACCTGGGCCAGTGGCATAGTGCACAGGCCACTTGGTGCTCATATATTTGACACCTGCAAGTCTGACTGCTCTGAGTACGTTCGAGGCCTATGGCACATGGCTAAGTGCGACTACGCTGAGGCCTGGTGTTCACCAGTCACGGAGCCTGTCCGTGAGTAAAGTGGACTGCCAGCACCGCCTGTCCTCTAGTCCTGCCCCGGCCTGTGCCATTTCTTTCTTTCTCTCTGAGAGTCTGGGGGCTCACTTACATTTTTAAATCACATGTCACTGCATGTGACGGGAGATATTTTATGTTCTAGGAGTCTGTCAAATTCTCATAAAAAAATTAAACCCTGGTTTAAAAAAGAACACACTGGCCATTCCATTTCAGAAGACATGGGTCTGCCTCACCCCTTTTAATAGCCATGCTTTCCTAGTGCTGTCATGTCTTCTGACATTAACGAAGACATTTTCTGCCACCAGGTCCCGGATGGAAGGGCAGAAGTCTGCATCAGTGAATGCTCAGTCATGCCACAAGTTGTACAGGTCTTTTTGAGTCACTTTCCTCTCTGGCTAAACATCTCCACCCCAGGCCCAAGAGTAACTGGTCCAGCTTTGCTGAGATTAGTATCTTTGAGTCCCATCCAATGATCTACACAGACTTTTATGTAAATACTCATCCCAGAACAATGCCCACCAGCCACTAGGCCAGGACTGAGTTGCTGCCCATGCAGGGCACCCTGTGCCTTATTTAGATTTATAGGCTTCATAAGAAAAGAGTTTATTTTTCCCTTTTCAAGAGGGAGAGTCTACCCTTTATTAGCCTTTCTTAACAACCCTAGTTATTCACAGGAAACAGGTTTAGCAGAAAATAGCAAGAAACAAAGGCTATTTCACAATGTATGCCCAAGCCAGTGGCATATGATGTAAACACATTTCTGAAATAACTGACAAGCAGGTTGTTTTTTCTTTTCAACAGTTCCTTTTTCTAATGCAAGCTTCTCTCCACAGACTCATCGGGAACAAAGAAAATCTGAGAGCAGAACATTGACAATTCGGCAAAGAAGCTTTATGAACAAAATCTGGATTCAACAGGCTACTAGGAAGAACTCATTTCCAATGAATGTCATAAAAATTTAAGAGCTTGAAGAATAAATGTGCATAAATTTCCTAATATTGCCATTTGGCTGCAGGAAGAAATGTGAGGAGGATATTTATTTCATCATTTCAACTACCTACAAACACTACGAAATGGTAACTTTTTAAAGATGGCTTCTATTAAATAAGTTTGGAGAGTTCAATGTTTCAAAGTGAAACAGGACTATCGAAACTGCGAGTAGCTCTTGGTATATATTTTATTAAAAGCCTCTAAAACTAAAGTAAAATAGTACAGATTTACTTAAGATTGAGGTGTAACACTTCCTATTACAAATGGCTAGGAGGCCAGCCCAGCCTTTTTGTTAGAGAGAGCACAGCGCCTCTGCTAAGTTGGGCCACATACAGTCTGGTGCCACAAGGGCTCCACGTGGGACAGCCTGGCCCAGGAGAAGACACAACAGAGGACCCCTTCCCTGTGCGTGTTTGCTTGTTTCCCTTAATTATAAAAATAAATGCATATTCACCATAGAGAACACCCACAAGCCCATTACCTTGCTATAATTATTTAAAACATTTTTACTATATTTTCTTTCAATCTTTTTTCAATGTTATATATACTTTTAACAATACAGAATGTTTTTAAAAACAAAATTAGATTTGGCTACATAATTTATCCTTTTCTTTATAGCTTTATCAAGATATAATTTGCAGACTATACATTTCACTCATTTAAAGAGTACAATTCATTAATTGCTACAGAAAACAGTTTTGCAGCTCCTCAGAAAATTTTTATTAATTTATTAATTTATTTTATTTCTTTTTAGAGTCAAGGTCTTGCTCTCTTGCCCAGGTGGAGTGCAGTGGCACAATCAAGATTCATTGTAACCTCAAACTCCTGGGCTCAAGGGATCCTCCCACCTCAGCCTCCTGAGTAGCTGGGACTACAGGTGCACCGCTATGTCTGGCTAACTTTTCTTTCTTGTAGAGACAGGGTTTTGCTATGTTGCCCAGGCTGGTCTTGAACTCTTGGCCTCAAGGGATCCTGCCACCTTGGCCTCCCAAAGTGCTGGGATTATAGGTGTGAGCCATGGTATCCAGATACCTCAAACAATTAAATATATAATTACCATAGACACAACAATTCCACTTCTGGGTATATAGCCCCTAAAATTGCAAGTAGGGTCTTGAAGAGAAATGTGTACACACGTGTTCACAGCAGCATTATTCACAACAGCTAAAAATGTGGAAGCGATCCAAGTGTGCATTGATGGATGAATGGATAAGCAAAATGTGGTACATTCATTCAATGGAATATTATTCAGCCTTCAAAAGGAAGGCAATTCTAATACATGCTACAACATGGATGAACCATGAAGACATTATGCTAAGTGAAACAAGTCAGTAACAAAAAGGCAAATACTGTACGATTCTACTTATGTGAGGTACTTGGAATAGTCAAAATCACAGAGACAGACAATAGAATGGTGGTTGCCAGCGACTAGGAGAGGGAAATGAGGAATTGTTGTTTAATGGGTACAGAGCTTCAATTTTACAAGATGAAGAGAGCAGTGGTGGTGGATGCTTAACAGTATGAAGGTATTTAATTCTACTGAACTATATACTTAAAAATGGTTAAGATGGTAACTTTTATGTACATATATTTTACCACAATAAAAATAATAGATTTTTAAAAATAGAGTACAATTCAGCAGTGTTTAGTATTTCACACAGTTGTGTAGCTATCAGCACAATCAATTTTAGAACATTTTCATTACCCCCAAAGAAACTCTGTTCCTACTGGCAGTCACTCCCCATTCTTTCCCAACTCCACTCATCCCCCACCATCCTAGGAAATGACTAGTTTGTCTCCATAAATTTGCCTATTCATTTCACATACATGGAACCACACAATATGTGTTCTTTTGTGACTTCTTTCACCTAGCATAATGTTTTCAAGGTTTATCCACATTTATCCAGTGTTTCATCCCTTTTTATTGTAGAATAATATTTTATTGCATGCATATACCACACTTTATCCATTCTTCATTTGACATATATTTGGGTTGTTTTCCACTTTTGGCTATTGTGAATAATGCTACTATAAATATTTGTGTACAAGTTTTTATGTTGAACATGTTTTCATTTCTCTAGGATATGTATCTAGGAGTAGAACTGCTGGATCATATGGTAACTCTATGTTTAACCTCTTGCAAAACTACCAAACTATTTTCCACAGCGGCTGTAACATTTTACATTCCTATCAGGAATGCACAAGGGTTCCAGTCTCTCCACATCCTCACTAATACCTGTTATTTTCTGTCTTTTTTATTATGGTCATCCTAGTGGGTGTGAAGTGGATCTCACTGTAGTTCTGGCACATTTTCCTAATGATGTTGAGCATATTTTCATGTGCTTATTGGCCATTCATACCTCTTCTTTGGAGAAATATCTATTCAGATCCTTTGCCCATTTCTCAACTGGGTTATTTATCTCTTCATTACTGAGTTGTAAGACCCCATTACATATTCTGGGTACCAGACCCTTATTAGATAAATGATTTGCAACTATTTTATCCCACTCTGTGGGTTGTCTTTTCACTCTCTTGATGGTATTGTTTATAGCACAAACATTTTTAGTTGTGTTTTTTTTTTTGAGACAGAGTCTCACTGTGTTGCCCAGGCTAGAGTGCCATGGCGTCATCCTAGCTCACAGCAACCTCAAACTCCTGGGCTCAAGCAATCCTTCGGGCTCAAGCAATCCTTCTGCCTCAGCCTCCCGAGTAGCTGGGACTACAGGCATGTACCACCATGCCTGGCCAATTTTTTTTTGTCCTATATAATTTTAGTTGTCTGATTAATTTCTTTTTATTTTTAGTAGAGACGGGGTCTTGCTCTTGCTCAGGCTGGTTTCGAACTCCTGAGCTCAAGTGATCCGCCCGCCTCGGCCTCCCAGAGTGCTAGGATTACAGGCGTGAGCCACCGCGCCCGGCCCCCATTTTTAGTTGTGATGAAGTCTGACTTACCTATTTTTTCCTTTGGTTGCTTATGTTTTTGGTATCTTAGCCATGAAGATTCTACCTAAACCAAAGTCAAAAAATTTACTTCTGTTTTAAGAATTTTATAGTTTTAGCTCTTACATTGAGGTCTATGATCCATTCTGAGTTAATTTTTGTACATGGTGTGAGGTAGGCAGTCGACTTCATTCTTTTACATGTGGATATCCAGTTACTCCAGCACCATTTGTTGAAAAGACTATTCTTTCCCCCACCGATTTGTCTTGGAATTCTTATCTGCATCCTTTTTAAAATTTATTTTGAAATTGGATATATAGCTTCATATTTTTTTTTACTTATTATATGATAAGCATTTTCCAATTCCTTATTTATTTATTTGGAGACAGGATCTCACTCTGTTGCTCAGGCTAGAGCAACCACTTTACATTCCTATCAGGAATGTACAAGGGTTCCAATCTCTCCACATCCTCACTAATACCTGTTATTTTAGGTATTACTGCAGTGGCATGATCATAGCTCACTGCAACCTCAAACTCCTGGGCTCAAGCAATCCTCTCACCTCAGCATCCCAAGTAGTTGGGACTACAGGCACATGCCACCACACCTGGCTAATTTTTCTATTTTGTGCAGAGACAGGTTCTCGCTCTTGCTTGGGCAGGTCTCAAACTCATGGCCTCAAGCAATCCTCCTGCCTCGGCCTCCCAAAGGATGGAAACAACCCGCACGCCCATATCGGAGAGAGGCTGAAAAAACTATGGAACATCCACACAATGGAGCACTTTGAAGCTGTTTAAACACAAGATGGGTGTGGGGTGGTGGGGAAATCTATGAACTCACATGGCATGATTTCCAGAATGTATTGGCAAGTGAAGGAAGCAATGTGTAAAAGAATATCCACAGTATACTACCCTTTGAGTATGACAGAAGAGGAGATGAGAAACAGGGTAAGTCAGAAACTAAGGAGACTGGTTCACTATGGGGCTGAGTGGGAACAGCATGGAGGGATGGAAGGAATAGGGCAGGGGAAGTGAATCTTTTCTGAACATGCCTTTGTATAGCTCTGATTTTTGGAACCACATTAATGTCTCCTATGCATGAAAAAGAAAATAAAATCGAGGATCGGAAAAAGGCCCTTATTTGCTCAAGTCACAAAATTAATAAGAAACTGGCAAAGAACTATCTCCACGACTTGTAAAGGAAGGCGTGAAAAGTGATACGAGTAGTAGAGGAATGCTGGAGTAGACCTTATTTTCCCAAAATGGTGCAACGATATTTCCCATTCCACATGCTCTTCCAGGAACTTGCTGCTGCTTTGGCAAGAGGTGGAATCTATGCCCCTCTCCTTGGACCTGGGAGGGTTTTGCAACTGCCTTGACTAACAGAGCATGACAGAGTGGCATCTTACTTCTGAGACTTGGTCATAAAAGGCAATAACAGCTTTGGCCTGGTTTCTTCTCTGCCGATCCTTGCCCTGAGAACCAGTCCCCCGGCTGAAGGAAGCCCAGACCACATGGAGAAAAACTGAGGCCCCCGGCCCTCAGCCCCAGCTAAGCTCCAGTCATCAACCAGCATCTACTTGCCCTCCACGCTGGTGAGCCACCTGAGAAACTGATCTTCCAGCCCCCAGTCTGGCCTCCCCAGCTGACCCCGCATGGAGCAGACAGAAGCTGTCACCTACTAAGCCTTGTCCAAATTACAAATTTGTGAGGAAAATAAATAATTGTTATTGTTTGAAGCCACCCCTTTTGGGGTTCTTTGTTCTGCAGCAGTAGATAACTGGAAGAAACATCTATACCTTACTCAAGACCGTCTCCATGGCCAGACCACCCCGAGAGCCAGGACATGGCCCACACATGCTCCAGCAGGCCAAGGGGATGCAAGAGGCCAGCACTAAAGCTCACATACCTTCTTCAAAGACCCCTGTCAAAGACAATTCTCTCTGTTCTCACACAATTCTGCCTCTCTGGTTTCATAACGCATGGCAGCTATCAATCATTAAATTAACAAGGTAGGGTGGGAGATGTCGACAAGGGCTCAAGAAAAAGCCAACGAGGATGGACGTGCAGCAGCGCCAGCCAACTGACACTGAGAGAAAATACTGCAGCCTACGGTCTGGGCAGCTCAGACTGGGGGTGATGGGCCATCTGACCTCAGCAGCCTCTGCTTGGCGACAGACCTGAGTTTCTGTTTGTTGTACTGAGTCTATAAATTATCAAGAAAAGATGAAGTCACCCCTTCCTGTTCTGCCCCAGGGGGCCAGTAAGTGCAATGTGGTTTTAAAAGATTTTCATCAGACTCAGAGGAGGAAAAAAAGTCTGGGTGCTTAATGGGTAAGTACCAAGTTGCTGGAAGGAGGTTTGGACTAGAGAGTCCCTGACGGAAATGCTGGGCAGAGCAGCTGAGTGACTCCAGTGACCCAGTGACCCCAGGACATAACACCCACATGTGACACAAACCAAGGAACAGGCTTTGCTTTGTTTTTTAGTTTATGGAAATCTTGCAGAAAGCAAGGATTTTATTAGATAAGTTTCTTATATTAGTATACAATTCTCCTCCTGATTTGCCGGAATCTGATGAAAGACAGCCAATAGACCAGAATTTGGGGGATGGGGGGTTCACCAGTGGTAAACAAGACATTTCTAGAGCAGTTTTATATCACTTCACTCTCCCCAGAGGGAGGTCAGCTTCCCACTATGGCTGGTAACTCAGGGCAGAGGGCAGAGGCAGAGGGTCAATGCTGGCAAAGGCACACGGTCTTTTTTTGCCCTGGCAAGTTCACACAGGCCAGGTGAGTGGCCTTTTCCACACTGAAAAGGATCAACAGAACGAATAAAGACCAATGCCTGGCTAACGGCACAAAGGAAGGCACCACATGCTTCTCATCAGGAACAGAAATACGGTCACCATAAGAAGTCAAACACTAGGAACTGAATGTGGGAAAGTGGCCGCGTGCCCCACAGGTGGAGGCTGTGCCTCGGAGCAGTGTGCATGGCAGAGGCAGGAGGCCTCGGGTGGAGCAGGGTTTCAGAATGACTTGCCAAGCTGGCAGTCACGACCAGCCTCAGGCCTCAGATCAGGTGTCACACACTATCACTTACTGGCTGCGTGACTGAGCTACCTAACTTCTCTGTGCCTCAGTTTCTCCACCTACAAAATGGAGAGAATCCCATCTAGTTGGCAGGACTGTTCAAGGGCGCAGAGTACTTCTATTACAGTGCCTAACAGGACCTGGCATCTGGCAGCTTGTGTGATTTATCTTGTCATAGATGATCCTAAGTCAATGTCCAGTGACACTTTGGAAATAGTGCTCATGGTAAATCCTCAAAGCACTGGACATAGCGGAGCAGGCTGAGGATTTGAGAATCTAATGGTTATTAAGGAATGCGACCTGGATCACCTGCGATTCTGTGACCACCCCTCTGCTGATTCCCCAGTTGCTGAGGTCAGAATGCTAGGCGGCATCTCGGCCTCCTCGCCAGCAACCTGGCCAGCTCCTCCTCCCACACACCCCATCCTGGCCCCTCCTCACCCCCTGCTGTCACCACCTTCACCTTGGCCCACCCTCCACTGCAACAGTGGCCTCCCACCCACTCTTGCCCTCCCGCAGCCAGTTCTCCACCGAGAGCCACTTGTCTTTTTACACTAAAATCAGTCAACATCATTCCCTGCCCCAAACCCTCCCGGGGCTGCTCCAAGGAGGCCCTGCCCGCCTCTCTTTCCCTTGCTCACTGTCCAGACACACTGGCCTCGTTGCTGTTCCTCAAATATTCCACCCACTTGCCCACAGCAGGCCCTCCCCGCCAGAATGTTCCTCCCACATGTAACACCGTGGCTCACGCCCTCATATCCTGCAGGTCTCTGCCCAAAGGTCACCTCCTCAAAGAAGTCCTCCCTGGCCACCCATCTAAAATAGTATCTCTGGCCACTTTTCCATCCTCCCTTATCTGGCTTTATTTTAATTCTTAACCACCACCCAATGCTTGTTTCTTGCTGTCTCCCTGAGTAGACTATAAGCTCCCTGAGATCTGGGCCCTTCTCTGCCTTGTGCATCACTGTGTCCCCGGTGCCCAGAACAGGGCCTGGCACAAAACAGGCACTCAAAGCTCTTATGCATGAAGAAATGAGTGTAAGTGGAAGAGCAGAAGAGCCCTGGCCCTAGCAGCCAGCTTTACCTTTTTCCCAGCTGTGGGGCTGCTCTCTGCACTCTGCACAGGGCTCCTTTGGGGGCTTCGGCTTTCCTGGGGGACACACCTGCCCATGTACACGCTGTAGTCTAGAAGCATCTTCTGCCGTACACTGCCCAGCAGCTCCTTCTGCTTCGGCTGCGACATGATCTCCTCCACGCTGCCTTTGCTGCTGCTGCGGCTGTGGGTCAGGTGCCCAGAGGGACTGTTGTGTCTGCTGTGCGCAGGCAAAAGCCCTGGAAGAAATAAGTTATGCTGTTAATCCCATGAAGAAAATGAACACGAAGTAACAGGCTCGGGAGAAAAGCAGCTAAAATGCTACCATATGACTGTTTAAAAAGTATTTATAAGGTTATTCTCCACCCTGAAAAATACCTTTTGCTTAATGACAAGTAATTTTTAGAACAGTTTTTATTCCTCTCCAAGATCATTTAGAGTAATGGGAATAAAGAAATACATCTGGTAGGTACCTTCATATTTTTTCCTGCTGATCCTTTAGGAGATCAAATGTAGGACTGACGCACCCCAAGTACTAGTGGGCTTGTGATTGCTAGCAGGGGCAAATAATAAATGGGCAGAAAGCTAATTAATTGTGTGTCCACAGCTCAGCAATTCCAAAGATGCCCATCTTTCATTCAATAACTTACTCATAATGTACTTTCTCAGGGCCAACTCCATGCCAAAAAGAAGAATCAAGACATCATCCCTGCCCTTGAATTCAGACACCTAGACACATAAATCACAATCTTCCATTACAAGTGCTGTAACTGTAGCATGCATAAAAGACTCTAAGGACAGAAAGAAGGAGGTGACTACCTCTGCCCAAGAGAGTGGAGAGGTGCTTATCCCAGAACTGACTTTCATAGCAGTGACATCTGGTCTGTCTTGAGGGAACAGTTGTGATTTTCCTGGCCCAGGTTGGGGAAGAACACTCTCGAGAGAGAAAACAGCATACAAAAAAAAAAAAAAAAAAGCAACGACAGGGCACAGGATGTTTGGAGAGTGGTGAGAGACTCAGTGAAGTTCTACGCAGAGTACACAGGGCAGAGGGACAGGAAATGAGGATGGACAGATTAGCCAGGAACAGACTGCAAAGTGCCTCAAAAGCAACCCTGGATTTAATACTTACCCTGTTGCACTAGAGGGGCTTCAAGCATGAGAAGTGCCTGATGCTAACAATTTCATTTAGATTTACTCTGACAGTCAGGTGAAGGGCAGAGTGGTTAAAAATCAAATCAAATCATTTTATATATTTTTGAGAGGCTCCAGCCATCTGAACCGCAATGGCCCAAAGGCTCACATGGGGTCACGCAAGCCATTTCTTAATTTAAATTTTAGCTAGATAATTTACAGTACTTGAATATTTGAGATTTTACATTGTATAACTCATAGAAATAAAATTCTTTTATAATCCTAATTATATTCATACCATTCTCATGTTTAGTATTATTTTCAAATGTTGGGATAAATGCTACACCAAAAACATTTAAAAAATAGATGAAAACTAAATGCAATGTGATATCCTAAATTGGATCTTGGAAGAGAAAAATGACTTTAGTAGGAAAACCAGTGAAATCCAAATAAACTCTACTAGAGTTTAGTTAACGGTAAAAAAAAACAAAAAACAAAAACAAATGAAGAAAAAAGATGAAAATAAATGAGGCAGTATGACACCAACACTTCGAACTAAACTGATCTCCTTATGACTGAGCCAAAAGGGGCCTTCCTCCTCTCAATGATATAGGGCTGTGGTCCCCAGCCCCTAGGCCATGGCCTGGTACTGGTCCGTGGCCTGTTAGGGACCAGGCTGCAGAGCTCCGCCTCTCCCTCCCCAACCAACCCCATCTGTCTGCGGAAAAATTATCTTCCATGAAACTTAGGAACCAGGAACTGGGCTGCACAGCAGGAGGTGAGTGGTGGGTGAGTAAAGCTTCATCTGTATTTACAGATGCTCCCCATCAGTCACATCACCACCTTAGCTCTGTGCTCCTACCCCCAACCCCAGTCAGTGGAAAAATTGTCTTCCATGAAACTGGTCCCTGGTGCCAAAAAGGCTGGGGGCCGCTGATGCAGGGGAAGGAAGGAGACCCTATTCTAGGCTTGGGTGGTGCTCACTGTCCACAGAACAGCCTCGTCATATGCCACTGTCACCCTTCCCTTGAGTGGGCGAAGGCACAGGAGTCATCGCTGCTCTGTGGGCCTCATGGACAAGGGCCCTTGATAATGTTATGAACCTTCCTGTGCAGAGACCATGCTGGAATTTTGCCAAGTGACCACACAGCTTTCCCACTCTCTCTAGACTGTTGCTCCTCCTGGACCTGTTCCCCAACCCGCAGCCTGAGCACTGCCTGTTAGAGTTGCAGGTGTCAGCCCCATCCCAGATCTCTTGAGTCAGAACCTGCATTTTAACAAGATGCCCCAAACACTCAAGTTTGAGAAGTACAATCCAGGTTGCTAGACAAATCTATGATTTTGGTGACAGCATTTCTGAGGGAGAGGAGAGGGGCAGGTTGTTGAGCAGGAGGACTTCTATCTTCTTGGTACTGACAAATGTACCTGGCCTTAGAGAAAAGGCATCACACCTTTGGCTGGTGCCACGCCACCTGTGTACGGTCACTGACTCAGAGATGGTTTTCAAGAACAGCACAGTCCTGCTCAATTTACCTCTGCCTTTGCTTCTAGTTTAATCACACTTCCGGTGGCTTAAACTTACCATAAATATCTCAATTCATAGCTTTTAAAGGTAACTCGGACTAACAGATAAATAAAAAGACATTGGTGGTGTGAGAATGTAACCTTGCTTGATTTACGTTCAAGTGAGTGCACTGAAGGTTTTCCCACATTCTGACTCTTACCGTTAGGTTTATTGTGCAGTGAATGGAAGTCTAGGAACTTTTGGCAGGATTTTCAAAAGTATAAATTCATTAAAAATAGGCAAATGCTTTGGTTAAGTCCATAAACAATATGCCACTTTTGAAGCTGCTCTGGGTGGCCCCTGAGCACCTAAGGTGGTGTTTCCTAGTGGTCCTACACCCTCCCACCCCCCTGGGCTACCTGATTCTGAGCGTCAGTGCCTAGACCAGTAGACCATTACATTTCTAATAGAAATATAATGTGAGCCACATATACAATTTTAAATTTTCTAGTAGCCACATTAAAAGGTAAAAAGAAACAAATGAAATTATTTTGAATACATTTTATTGATCCCTCTATATTTAAAATATCATTTCAACATGCACCTAATATGAAGTCATAATGAGGTATTTTACATTCATTTTTGGGACTAAGACTTTAAAATCCGGTGCGCATCTTTTATTCAGAGCACATCTCCATTTGCACTGGCCACTCTTCAAGTGTTCGAAAGCCACATGGGACTAGTGCCTCCTGTATGGGACAGCACAGGTTCAGACCTACCAGGACCCATTTGAATTTTCTTTTATTCAGTGTTAGGGGTTGAATTATGTCACCCAAAAGATATGTTGAAGTACTAACCCCTAGTATTCCAGAATATGACGTTACTTGCAAATAGGGTCATTGTAGGTGTAATTCATTAAAATAAGGTTATACTAGAAGTAGGATGGGCTCTTAATCCAATAGGACTGGTACCTTTATGAGAAGAGACAGAGACACACAGAGACAAAGCCAGGAGACAACAGAGGCAGAGTTTGGAGGGATGAAGCTGCAAGCCAAGGATCCACAGCCATCACCAGAAGCTAAAAAGAGGCAAGGGAGGATTCTAGGCAGTTTCAGAGGGAACATGGCCCTGCTAACACCTTGAGTTCAGACTCCTAGCCTCCTGTACTATAAGAATAAATTTCTGTTGTTTTAAGCCACTCGGTTTGCAGTATTTTGTTCCAGCAGCCCTAGGAAATAAATATATCCAGTAATCTCCCTCTTCATCTTGAGTTTTAGTGCTTTAGGTATTGCTGAGGGACTCCGTGGATCTCAGTGCTGGGATAGGATGGCAGCTGGCATTGACGCTGATATTACGGTAGGTCAGCAAAGGTGCCAGGTAAGGGCCCAGATCATGTTTGAGGGGAAAGAAACAAAGCAATCTGAAGCAACATGTGAGACTCATGTAACCCACATAACTCCACGGTCAACACAAAAGCCCTGTTAGAGAAAGCCCCAAAGTGGCTCCATTCTAGTCTTTGTTTCAGATCCATCTAAGAAAGCTTTCCCTAATAACGCCCACACCAACCTTGCCCTTCTCTGATCTCCCACAATTACTGGTTGCACCATGCTCATTTTAGCACAGTAATTTGTGAACATCTGACTCATATAGATCAGTTTTGTCTAACAAGCACAGCACCTGACCGACGGGGGTGCTGCTGCTTTTTACTGGTTTGGTGTCCCTTGCAGTGCCATCCCAGCCAGCGGTAAGCAAGGAGGTGCTGCATGGTTATCCATCTGAATGACCAGGATGTGACCCGAATGGTCAGCAGGCCTGAGGACTCTGCATTTCTATGGCAACCTCAGGCCTGGAGGACCCGGTGTGGGTCAGGAGCTCAAGAGCACCTGCCTGGAGTATCTCCCTGACTCACCTGCCTTCTCATCACTGGGGTTCTTCTGTTGCTGCTTCTCTCAGAGGAGTCACACTATATAAAAGTAAAATACAATCCTAGGGAACCAGCAAAGGCTAATAAACACACACCTGAAATGGATCCATCATTGGTTAAATGTTTTGGTACAAAGGGTTGCAGTGATTGCCCTAAAAGGTAAATGAGTCATGAGAACACTTTAGAAGGCAGAGGGTAATCAATCCAGGGTGGGCTTCCTTCCTTCCTGCTTGGCATTCTTTCTCTATTCCTCCTAAAGGCCCTTTAAAAATGCACATGCATTTAGCACAAATGTCATTACCTGGTTTACTTCCAGAGACACCAGGTGGCTTCTTGATTTCCGACTTCAGCTTAGATGCCAGAATAAATCTCCTAAACCACTCCTCTTTTTCTCGGCCAGTTCTCCCAAAGAGATAGAGTATCTGATCTCGCTGGCCAGATCTTGCTCCCTCTTGAGGGTGGGGTGGCTTCTTAGCGTCCTCGCTTCCTTCAGCTGGTGGCTTCTCTTCCAACGTCTCCTTATCGGTCTGAGCCTTAGACATAAAGTCATCTTGTCGACCAAGCTCAATACAAATGGGGTACTTTTTATTCCAGATTCGTTTTCGAGCCAAACTTTTCGGTACAAGATAAATCTACAGAGAAAGGGAAATGATTTACATACTAAGGACTGGCAACACTGTTCATTAATATTACACATAGTGCAAACGCAAACTTTATAGAATTTTTGACTAAAATGACGAATGTGAAATAATTTCTACCATCTTTTTATAATATGACTATAGAAACTAGAATGAATTTTTGGGAATGACTTGTTATTCTTCAGAATCATTTCAGAAACCATATGTTTAAGAATTTTATAAGAGTTACAAATATCTGTAATTTTCAGGTAGCAGTACCACAATAATGTCTAGCTGATTAACATCAACTAAGTTTGGATATCAATTGAGTTTAGTGACTCTGGGCCAAACTTAAGCTAGAAAAAAAAAAGAATTATCAACCAGGATGGCAAGCTCATGTTAACCTTTAGTGTCAACCTCAAATTAAGAATAAATTCATACGAAAACTATTTTAAGTATTCTATCATTTTGGGGACATCTAAAAATCATTCAGATGAGTTATAAGAAGAACAGAGAACCTATAGCTTTGAGGAATAAACAGCTTACATTTCTCACAAAAATATAAGTATATAATACTTCATCAAAATGTACTTATTTTGCATATCCATAATTTTCACATTTGCAGAGCCTGCATTAGTTAGTAACCTAGAACTAAACATAGCTTTTTGTTTGACTGAATTATTATCATTATTATTATTATAGACATGGTTGTCTCACTATGTTGCTCGGGCTTGTCTTGAACTCCAGGGCTCAAGCGATCCTCCCATCTCAGCCTCCCAAAGTGCTGGGATTACAGGCGTGAGCCCAGCCAGAATTAACTTGAAAGGTAGAATTCTGAGTACATGATGTCCTCACTCCTCAAGGTGTGGTCCGTGGACTAGCAACATGAGTACCAAATGGGAACTCATGAAAATGCCAGTTCTCGGGTCCCGCCCCGAGTTGCTGAGTCAGAATCTGCATTTAACAAGATGTCTAGGTGATTTGTATGTACATTAAAGTGTAAGAGGTACTGTCTTAAAGTATACTGATATTTATTAATAAGAAGCAAAACCAAAACCAAAAACCTTTTCAGGGAAAAAAATGCAGTAAAACAACCAAGATTCCAAATACTTTTCATTCTTGTAAGCTCTCCTTCCAAAATTAGTTGGGCTCACCTTGCTATCCGAGAGGTCATAGATTTTCTGGCTGATGTAGGTGACCTCTGGCTTCGTTTCATTGTAGCTGGCCCTCCTGGATATATTTTTATTGGGCTTTGAAAGTCTTAAGACTCCACCCTCAAGTCGAACAAAGATTGAATGTGTCAAAGTCGCATGGTAAGTTTCTGGATCATAGTTGTAAATCTCATTCATCCATCCCTGATGAAGAAAAACTCCCATTAGTAAAATTAGAATAAACACAAATCTGATTTAGTGTGAAAATGACAAACACTGTGGTATTCAGGACACTGAAACCAAACCTGACAAGAACACAGGTGTCAACTTATTGAGGACTAGAGGTGGCTAAGACAAGTGCTTAGCTGGAAGGATAATCGGGACTGGGGATTAATTTGATACATTTTTGATAAATAAAAAATCTGGATTTGGGGGAAAATGGCAATGTCCATTATCCTAAATAAAAGGTTCTTTCTTTTTTTAAAGCTTATAAGCAAATCAGGAAACTAAGTTTTGTTTATGTGACTGAGCAAGTTTCTCTGCTTGACCTCCTTTGGGAGTGAGTAATCCCACCCAGTCCAGCCTTCTTAATCAGCCAAACAAACGCTCTGCCCAGCTCAGCTGCAAACAAACTTTGAAACTTCATATTAATTTATGTTACCATTCTAGAACCCAGAGAACACCTAACTGTCCATTTCTATCTCACTACAATACATATCGCATTGAAACCACGCAGTAAAGCAGATTATTGTGAATTAGGCATTAAATAAATCATAAACATTAATATAACCCAAATATGTCAAAAAGTTCAAAGATACATAGAAACTTGAATGAGTAAAATCGTGCTCCAGGTTCTCTTCACCCCCACCAAATGGATATAAATGTACTCACACACTGATTTTTAAAAAGTGGAAACAGATTGAAATGTCCAAACACACACACACACACACACACACACACACACACAGCCCTAACACATCATAGAACTGTGCTGAAGTTCATCTCATAGCTATAATCAATATTCATCATTTAACACTCTGCCTGCCCCAAAGTACTTTTCCAGATATGGGTAGCCCATATCTCTTTAAAAGAATTTCTCTAGGAAATTTTAATTGATATCTTCCTACTCCCCTCTTTTTATAAACCTTTGTGATGAGCAGAGAGATGCTAAAGATCACTACGCTAGAGTTGGGACTGCCATTCTTTTTAAGGAATAGCCATTTGCATGGTAAGCGTTATAGAGTTTCACACTAAAGTCTTGAACTGAAAGCCTCTAAGAATGAGGACTCCTCAGAATTCTTTTATTTATTCATCCTTTTGTCAAACCATGCATTGAATCTATGTGCCAAGTAACGTGTCAGGAGTCAATACAAAGATTGATAGACAGACAGACAGACTGACTGATTGACTGCCCAGGCTAGAATGCAGTGGCATCATCATAGCTCACAGCAACCTCAAACTCCTGAGCTCAAGGAATCCTGCTGCCTCAGTCTCCCGAGTAGCTGGGACTACAGGTACACGCTACCATGCCCTGATTTTTCTATTTTTTGTAGAGACAGGGTCTTGCTCTTGTTCAGGCTAATATCCAACTCCTGGCTTCAAGAAATCTTCCTGCCTTGGCTTCCCAAAGTGTTAGGATTATACTGCCATGCCTGGACAGATACAAAGATTTTTAAAAAGGACAGGATCTTGACCCAAGGCTGCCCCGAAACAGTAGAGAAGAATTAGGTCTTTATTCCACTGTCCTTGACCCCACTAGAGTAACCATAAAACAGAAAAGTTGCCAGAAAAAGAGTACCTAAGTGTAAAGGGAAAGTAAAAATGGACAAATACACCTCTTTGTCATGTGGGAAAGGGTGTGAAATTTATGAGCCAATTATACAGACTTACACACCTCAGTAGATTTTTTGCACGAGCTGGGGAGATCTCTTCCTCCTCCCAATGAGTCACTGCCAGGAACAGCGTCTATTCAGCAATACTCAATGAGCAAGCAGTGGCCATGGGAAGAGGGTATAATCTAGGTGCTTGTAAAGAAACAGCAACGATCAAAGCAATGAAGTGAAAAGGGGACAAGCACTGCAGATCACAGTGGGACCTGGAGTGGACGGTACTGTCAGGGTATTCGTTTGGGCAGATGTCTTTTTGCTAAGTGTAGAACTAAGCTTCTTTGGTTCATAGTTTTTTGTATTTTTCTTTGATCTGTTTTTATGGTGAATTACATTCACTGACTTTCAAATGTTGACCCATTCTTACACTCTCAGGATAAACGATGCATTTATTGGTCATGCTGAGCTTGACAAGAGCTGATTCTACACATCTCTTCCCAACTCCATGTTCAGTGACTTCATGTTGGTGGCTTGCAATTGGCCACAGTGGGAGTTTTTCTACCATGGAAATAAACAGGCCTTTTCTAATATAAGCTTTCAATGCTATTAATTTCCCTCTAAGCACTGCGTAATTTTTGATATGTTGTATTTACATTTCATTCAATTGAAAATATTTTCTAATTTCCCTTGTTATCATAGGCTGTTTAGAACTATGTTTAATTTCCAAATATTTGGGAATTTTTCAGATATCTTTCTTTCTGATTTCTAGTTAAGTTCATTATAGTCAGAGAATATGCTGTATATAATTTCAATTCTTTCAAATTTGTTATATGGTCTATCTTTTTCAAGTACAGTTAAAAAATATGCATTCTGCTGTTGGGCAGAGTTTTCTATAAATGTATTTGTCTTTTCAAACACAAACATGAGATCTTTCCTGACCAGAATACACTTCTTATCTTCTTATCCAATTTGGCTGAAGAAAACACTGTCTTATATACAACAAGTTTACTAGGGCTAAAGTTCTAAAGACAACTAGATTAACGAAGAACTTGAAACAGGTATGATTTTTCTGGGATGCTTTAGAGCCATGCTCAAGGCCAGCTTATATTTACTTGCACAGCTACTAAAACCAAGAAGAATCCATGGAGGGAACAAAGTAGGAGCTGATGAAAACATCTTAAGGTCAGGGAATCAAACGGCAACTTGCCATCAGTGTCATTTATGAGCATTTGACCATACAGTCCCTGTACAGGATTCTTCTTCTTGAATCATTTCCCTCTGAGTGTACATCTCTGGCTACCTGAGGATAGAGAGCATGTGTGGTACCTCCGTGGTCTATCATAACACCTTAGCTGAGATGGTCAACATTTATTTAATAACTATTTTGAATTATGATAATCATAATTTGATACAAGACAAATATTACTGCAACGATATATCCGTATAAAATTTTCATTAGTTTCTAGCTATGTAGGATCATAGAGATATGTAAAAAAGCCAATAGAATTAACATAATACTGGAATTTGGGACAAAATTCCCAGCATTACAGTTATCATCCACTCACCACCACCGAAGGGAAAAATGAGACAGGCATTATATTATGAAGTTGTTCTCAAATAAAAGGACAATCTCTGCGAAGTAATGTAAGCTGTGGAGAATTTTCCTTTTTGAAACTCCTGAGATTGTACAGGTTAATTATCTGATTTATGAGTAAGAGAAACTTAGTGATAAAACATTGCTTCTCTCCAATTGTTTTGTCTTTCCTAAGTGAGAAAATGAAGAATTATCCAGGGAGATGCTGTCCAATGGAAATAGAATGTGAGCCGTAAATGTGAGTCATGAAAATATGTAATTTTAAATGTTCTAGTAGCCACACTAAAAAAGAAAATAGCAGGTGAAATTAATTTTAACAATGTATGTTATTTAACCCAATATATCTAAAATACTATTGCAACATGTAATCAATATTAAAAACTATTACCGATACTTCACATTCTTTGTTTCATACTAAGTCTTCAAAATTCAAACACTTAGAGCACACCTCAGTTCGAACCAGCTACACTTCAAGTGCTCAACAGCCACGTAGGGCCAGTGGCTACTGTATTAGAGACGGCATAGGGGCAGTTCTTGGATTTGAGCATTTTTAGCCCTAGATGCTTGGCTCAACCAGAATGCGCAAAATCTTCTTCCTTCCTCTTGGGGACACTTCCAGCAACATGCAGTCTTAATGGTAAGAGCCATCTAACTCAGTACATGGCAGTTTGATGCTGTTTTACTAGGTGCTTCAAATGAGAGAAGATAATCTAAGTAATCTCCAGATGAAATAGTCTATTGTAGAAATTTGAAATCCTTTTTAAAAGCTAATCTGCACTATTAAAGACTCAAGAATATTAATAAAAGTAATCTAGGTAAAATGCTTTTTTAAAACTCTGATAGTTCTACAGGAAAGTTATTAATAAAAGGTAATCAATTTATGGACAAACTTACATCAAGGTTTTAGCTTTGTCCTTTGATTTTTAGATTTAGAAAATAAAACACACAGGTACGTCTTGGGATACAAGGCAGTACCAGCTCATTTGTTCACCGGACAGACACACTCGGGTGATAGCCATCACTCGGTCCCACTTTAACAAACTGCTGCTCAATTACTGTTCTAGGAAAATCCTTGTCCCTGCATAGAGAGCAACCATTTCCACAGAGCTTTGAGGGTTCAGTTTTTAGCCACAAAGCTGGCACTCGACCCAGCAGCCTGAGCTGCTACCTTAGCTGAAGAGCAGCCGCCACAGAATTCTTGCTGGGCAGGGGCCTGTGTCCTTACACACGACCACAGTTCTGAGGTGAGCATAAAGTTACCCTTCTTTGTGGACAGCTTTGACAGATACAGGTCACCCTCTACCACACACCAAATTCCAGGAATCCTAGAACAACCTGATTCAGAGGAATGTGGAGGACAGAGGAGTACTTTCACAGTGCAAAAACACAAAATCTGACCTACTGCTGCACTACTGAGAAGCAGAGGCGAGGTACAATTTGCTTACACTTAAAGTGAACAAATCTTAAGCATATGTTTTTTTTAATGCCAATACCAGTATTACTAGTATTCATAACAGTTGCTGACATTTTAGCTCACATTATGATCCAGGTACCTCAGGTGCAGTATCTCCTTCACTTCTGCCAATCCCCAACGATTTTACAGGTGAAGAAAGTGGCGAGAAAAGGTGAATGACTTGCCTCCCAAAGTCTAGAGACTGGCAAATCTGGGACTTAAACCAAATGTGCGTGACTCTGAGGCACGGGCTCCTACCTCAGCTCCGTGGCACAGCCCCAGCTGCAGTCTGCCTAGGGCCCAGTCACCCCTCGGGTCATGGCAAAGATGACATTCTCCCAGGAAGCCTCCCTGATCACCCAGGCTCAGCCCTCTGTCACTCTTCTCCTATCACTGTGTCTGTTAACTGCCTGGTTTAATTAACTGGGCTACAAACTCCACAAGAGCAGGGATCATGTCTGTCAATCACAGTTGTAACAAATGTCTGTTGCTGAATACATGAATGAAACCTAATTGAGAGGGTGGCTGAGGATTAAAGGAATCTATGGAAAGCATGAGCAAGCCTGACAGGCTGGTGTGCCCCTCATCGCCTGTGCGTACAGTGCTAGTTGCATGAGTGCAGACAAGCAAGGAACAAGCTGAAGCCCTCCTGAGCGCAAGGAGCTGGAGAGGTTACTTTTCAAAGAGAAAAACCAAGTTAAAATTGCATAAAATGACACAGAACAAGAAAATAAGTAATCCCAGGAAGAATCTTAAGAATAAAATGTTAAAGCTTTTCAGGACAGAAATGGAATTAGCTATTTCTTATCTAGAGCTGAGAGAAGCCCAGTGACTGGAGCCCAGATTTCCTGCTTATCTAAGGCTTTTTCCATAATATTACAGGCTTTGATAGGAAACCTTGAGAGGATCACAGGAGCTGCTACCTGACTAGGTGTCCAGGTTGCACAGTGGCCTTAGGGAGGCTCAGGCCAGGAGGCCAGAAAGGCACAACTCTCCTCCAGTCCTTTCCGATTCTGTCCCCAAGGCACCCCTATCCACCTGAAACCAGGTTGTTCTTGCAGAAAGCAATTTCCCAGTGCAAACCTAATCACCTTTTGATACCGTTAATCAGCTAATTTTCCCCAAGACTTGACCAATTCTTTGGATTTAAGCTGCACATGGAATTTCCAGATTTCAGTGGTCAATTATGAGATCTTGAGAGCAGCACAGCAACTCGGATGCCTTCACCCTGTTCTCCATATAGTACCCCACTGTCTACTGCTCAGCTGTTCTAAAATTCCATTTTTTTTTTTTTTTTTGGAGACAGGGTCTCACTCTGTCACCAAGGCTGGAGTGCAGTGGTGTGATCACAGTTCACTGCGACCGCCAACTCCTGGCCTCAAGCAATCTTCCTGTCTCGGCCTCCCAAAGTTCTGAGATTACAGGCATGTGCCACCACACCCGGCCTGTTCTAAAATTCTTAACCCTGAATTTCTTACCAAGGAATTTTTCCACCTTTATTTTGTTATGAGACATGGGGGTGGGAATAAAGAGATACAGCACATAGTAAGCAACTCATTCCATTTCAACAGCTCAACCAAAAACACTCAGCGATGCTCTCAACGCACACTAAAGCAACTCAGACAAGTCTCATTTCTTTCTGAAGCTGGAACTGTTAAGATGGAGACAGTGCACGCCACTGGGGACAATGACCCAGTCAGCCAGGCTGCAGCTGTCTGGCCCACAGACTGGTCCTGTGATGGTGTTTGTAAAAGGTCAGGGGTTTCTCTTCAATTCTCTGCTGGATTTAGAAGCCACATATGACTGAAAGTACAAACCACAATCTATAAAACGGTCCATTTAATACTTGGAAAGATTAAAAGCTACAATTAACCTTTTGCAAAAAATATAGTCTGGAAGAACTACTAGTGTGCTCACTTTCAGTTATAGTGCCAATCAGGAGTTCAAGGCCAATGCTCTCTTGCCCAGCTTGATGCTGAGCTGACCAGAGAAAAGTGCCAGCACTCTGGCCTGAAGAAGTAACGGGAATTTCTCTATCTTCGGTGTGCCGGGGGCCTGACTGAGACCAGAACACCACAGCGTGTTTTCACCTACTCTTATATGGCTATGCTGGCATTGAGTCTGCCTGCCGTTCAGATCTCTTGTGTCATTCCTTCATCTACTCTACCAGGGAAGGAGCAAATCCTAAACACAAGAACAGAGCCAGGACCTGAGGCCACTGCTGCTGAAAATCATCTCTGAAGCACACAAAAAAGGTGATTACTCTTCAGTCCCCAAAACTAAAACATAAGCAGGATTCTGTCTTTACCAGGCTTAAACCCTTTTTGATGTATTAACAGTTTAGAACTGGAGTCATCAGTTAAAACACAGCATCACAGATCATGGAGTTTGAGAATATGGCAGGAACAGTCTAACAAACTTTACAGAACTTTAGATACAAATTCGATTTTATCCATGAAAGACAAGCAGACCTACAGCCATATAGAATCCACACTATGAATGACAGCCTCAAGCAGATAGCCAACATTCAAAATAAATTCTGCTCAAAGATACTATGAAGTACATTAAAAAAAAAAAGTCTATTAGGGGAGGGAAGCATCAATACCACCCACATCCTCCAACTGCCTGCTTCAAGGTCACCTTCACAGCAGTGACACCAGAAAGATTGGAATCAGAGCTAAAGTCACAGACTCTGTCTGGGAAAACAGCCTTTATCCCAGCTTTCCCATCTTCAGGGCAGCATCTCCCAAACTCAGGCGACCACACAACACTTTTTAAATTATAATGAATTGGCAGACAGTAAAAGACTAGGCAACAATGTGCACACAAATTAGAAAAATAAAATGATCTCAAATAAAGCACTGCAATAACTAAGGTCTGAATTATGTTAATACATGATAAACATTAACAAGTGTTGAAATTTTAAGATAAATAAAGCAAATCTGAACTTTTCAGATCATACATCTTTATCAGTTAAACAATTTTCTGAGTATGTACTAACAATATATACCTTTACTTATAAATTATATACACGTTCTAACATAATACAGCTTTTATAAAAAGTAAACAATAGAAATA
This sequence comes from Indri indri, assembly GCA_004363605.1. Taxonomy (NCBI): domain Eukaryota; kingdom Metazoa; phylum Chordata; class Mammalia; order Primates; family Indriidae; genus Indri; species Indri indri. The sequence goes on from RJWJ010005915.1 coordinate 58,509, forward strand.
AAGAGAAAAAAATGCAATAATTGGCCTTTTGCTAATAATTAGTTTTTCCTTCATGACAGCTTCATACCATCTTCAGCTGACACCTTAAGGGCACAATATTATACTCAGAGAGAGATTCATTGTTGATGACAATGGATGTAAATCCATTATTTCGAGTAGTCTCAACGATAATTTTCAAAGTTGGGCCAAAGGTCAATATATGGTCATCCATATGTTAAATATCTGCTAGGCTTATTTACTTTCTTAGCTAGAAAGAACAAAAATAGATGACAGAAACTTTAATATTAACCCATTTTGGACACCACTGAAAGAAGCAACAGAATGAAACAGTGAGTTTAATGACAGTGGACTGGGCACCAACGCAAAAGCACGCTCATGCCCTGGGACCATGTGTTTGCAACCTTATCTTTGAGGTGGCAAGCCTCTTCTTAATGGCTAATTATTATACAACAAGGACAGTCTTCAATGTATCCAGTACTTTCCTTATATACTAAATATAAATTTAACAATGAAAAGATATCTAGCATTGATTTTTTTTCATAGTTAATACCTTTCTCTTCCAAAAAAGATTTGAGAAAACCTAGACCCACAATGTCCCATAGCCTCTTTTCTCACTCCATAGATGACACCTAGAATAAAACCAAAGAGGATGGCCCTGGAATACCTTGCTGGAATTGAGGATGCATTTTCAGGATGCCATAAAGTGTATTTTTACAGAGGTAGACCAGAATTACAGTTCAGCCATGCCATAAGTTAATGAGTTGAGTGGAAAATTAGCAAAATGCTGACAACTGTTGAAACTGGGTATTGGGTACAAGGGAAGTGGGGTTCATTTTATTAATCTCCCTGCTTTTCTGCATATTTGAATTTTCTAAAATAAAAAGTTAAAAAAACAAATTTCAAAAAAAGTCATTCTGGGATCACCTGACATCCTTAACCACATTGTTCCTGGAATTCAGGAAGCACGTTCCACACAGCTGCCTCTCCAACCAACTGCAAAATGCAGGGTAGCTGCTTATAAGTGAGAGCAGCCTGTGCTGAAACACCTCCCTGCATAAACTTCTCCAGCAGCAAGGGACACTGAGAAATAGCCATGTTGTACTTACACTGAGGGTTATAAAAGACCACCAGAAAGCAACCCAAGTCTCTTTTGGCTGTAATGAGGGTGTTTTCTCCTAACGACTTTCTTACTCTAGCTTCTTAAAAGAAAAGAATGTCATGAAATTGAGACTAAATTTACAAGTTGAAATTTCTTCCCAAAATTGACAATGTCCACCCTATAAAATTATTCTTTTATATATCAAAACCAAAGCCTGTATTCAAGGAACTTAAATATTTAAAAACCCTATCCCTCTAAATATCTAAGTATGACACAACCTAAAGAAAAAGGTTCTCCAAAATTCATTTCTATTAGTCTCCACAATGGCATAAATATAATTTTAGTTAATCTTCTACTTCTAGGCCACATCTTTTAAATAGGGACAGATTATCACTCTGGAAACTGACATCCTACTGCTACATTCTGCTGGTGGCTTATAAATCTGAGATAAAGAATTTGCTCATAAATATAATTTAAAACTGCATCTGAGTCACACACTCAAACATAAATCCAAGAACCTTATGAAATCTTCAGGAAGCTTTTCATGATAAACACGGAAAAGTCAGTGTGCAAGAATGGCTCTGAATTAAATATACTCCTGGTCAAGTGAGTAGAGTACATTCTGGGGGAGGGACCATCCAATCTGGTGAAGAGTACTCAGCAAACAGCCCAAGGCCAACATGCTGACTCTAATGCCTCATTCTCCCCAAGCCCAAACCTACTTGTTCCCAGGCATCTATTAATAGCTCCTCACCCAACCTAAGAACTCCAGAAAGCTACCACATGGGGGATGGTGCTACGCCTCTGCCTGGAGCTGACCTCCCTGCCCACCATGCTCTAAGTCCTGTGAGCTTCTCCTAAGGTTTCAGTCTTGGCCCTCACTTTCATGCAGTCACGTGTCACTTCCTGCTGAATGCCTGTGGCGACCTTTCTCCTATTTGCTGCTTCTCATCAGCTATGAACTCCCACACACTAAGAACAAATGCGCTTTGGAGGAGGTCCTAAGAGTTCCTCTGTGGACTTTGTGACAGCTCTTTGGCCAGACAGAGCCCTTTCCTGCTCGTATTCCAGACAGTACAGCTGCTGACCAGCTGGGTTCCGAGGGGGAGACATGGAGTATCCTAGGCCTAAACAACCACATGCCAGTCTTTGAGAACAGCTATGACTTGGCTGCAAACTGGTCTTTTTGGCTCATCATTCCACATACTCAAGACTGCTGCAGTGCCATTTTTAAATACATATGTCTGCACTGTGAATGGAATAAGAAAATAGCCCCAATAAAGAACAGAAAAGCCTTATTTTTTTCCTCCCTTTCCTCATCATGTGAAGTCACACAGAAGAAAAACTGCTGTGCTCCTTGAATTGTTTGTAAAACCACGAAGGAGCCATACTCTTAGTCTACTCCAGGCTGCAAGCACTTTCTGGAACCGTCAATGAGAACTTACATGGCTCAGGGGTTCTAAACCACATGGCCTCCCAAAACACTCCCTGAGCACCCAGCTCCCCGCCTGATGGGTTCATGGCTCACAGTGAGTCTACTTAGAATGTCAGGTACGGAGGATCACTCTCCAGGGCTGGGCCTCAGTATTAGAAATCTGGATCACAGGCAGGTGTTTAGCCTCCTGTAGCAGTGAGGTGTTTTGTTTTTTTTTTAAAGGTTTCCATACCTGCCCTCAAGAACTGCATCATTATATCCTCTATAAAAACTAAATAGGACCAGATGCACAGAAAATAACTCAAATCATCTGACTAATCTCCCAAAATCAAACTATTTTCAAAAAGTGGCTCTTTTGACTTGCCCTAGACGCAGGTTCACAGACCTGTTTTATAAAGAAACCAAGGCCTACCTCCTGCACCACTTTAAAGTGATAGACTGGAGGCAGAGTGGAAATCTAGAACTCATCACCATGCCCATTTCTCCAACCCTCCACTTAGCACCCGCCACTCTTCTACTCCCTTTGCATTCAGGAGGGCAGCACTGCGTGAGCGCTGGTCAGAGGAGACAGACTTGTCAGAAGTCAAGTTTCAAATCCTAAAAAAGATGGACCAGTTGGCTTGTCCACTTTGGTAGGGAAAGGAAATAAAGCTTACAGAAAGCTGCACTTTTTAGTAATTATTTTTCATCTTCTTCTTTTTTTTTTTTTTTTTACTTTATTTATTTATTTATTTGAGACAAGAGTCTCGCTCTTGCCCGGGCTAGAGTGCCGTGGCGTCAGCCTAGCACACAGCAACCTCAAACTCCTGGGCTCAAGCGATCCTCCTGCCTCAGCCTCCTGAGTAGCTGGGACTACAGACATGCGCCACCATGCCTGGCTAATTTTTTCTATATATATTTTTTAATCGTCCAGCTAATTTCTTTCTATTTTTAGTAGAGACGGGGTCTCGCTCTTGCTCAGGTTGGTCTCGAACTCCTGAGCTCAAACGATCCTCCCACCTCGGCCTCCCAGAGTGCTAGGATTACAGGTGTGAGCCACCGCGCCTGGCCTCATCTTCTTTAAAGATCATTCCTCTTAACCTCTGATTAATTTTTTTTTTTAAAGCAAGTAGCAGGGATTTCTTTTAAAAGGCAACTTCACCAGGAGATGACAGGGTCAATATCAACTCATTGTATAAATTTTCAGACAAAATCTATTTAATAATTCCTCATTCATCTACTCATCCATTCATCCAACAGCTACTTATCACAGGCCTAACACATGGCAGGTGCTGAGGATGCAAAGAACTCTAAGACCCTAGGGCAGGGGTTGGCAAACTGGGAGAGAGACCTGTTTCTGTAAAGTTTTATTGGAACATAGCTATATCCTTTCATTTACATATTATCTATGGCTGCTTTCCAATGCAGAGCTGTATGGTTGCAACACAGACTGTATGGCCCACAAGCCTGAAATATTTACTATCTGGCCCTTTGAGAAAAAGGTTGCTGAGCCCTGCGTAGAGCCGTAAGATGGCAAGAGCCTGGGCCCCTGAATCAGTATGTGTGGGAGGCCACTGACCCACCTGGAACACCCATAACAGACTGTTTGTTACGTGGATAAGAAACTTCTAATTTGTTACAATAACTAGTTTTATCTTAACTCATACATAAAGTAAAGCACAATGTTCAATAAGAAAACATAATAGAAGGTAAGTGCTCAAAGTTAGACTCCACTATACTTTTCTTATCACAACATTTGAGACCTAACGTTAATGTCAATGCTGCTAAATGTTTTAAAGTGCTATAGTTTTTTCAATGGTTCCCAAGAGTATGACTTCCATTCAGTAAAACTAATTAAGCCCAAAGAGCATTTGCATTTGAAATCTTTGACTTGCAACAGATAACATACCCTTCTAATCCTTAGCAGCATCCCTTTCTAAATAGAGATTGTATTTAGCCAGGTTTCTAAAAACAGCCCCGCATACCAAACAAAAGACCTCAAGCTAAAATGTACTTTTTCCTCATTTGTAAGGAAACTATTCTAAACTAGTTAAGGCTAAGAACAAAAAAGATTTTTTTTTTTTTTTTAAAATGATCAGTCAAACATCAATCAGGAAGAACACTCATAAGGCAGTCTAAGACAATTTGCTTAGATTAGAGGTATCAGTCTATGAAAGCATTAAAGTACTTGTTCTCTACAAGGAAAATTCAAATATATATTTCCCAGGCACTGTGGGCAAAACACCTTCCTTAAAAGGTTAGCCCTGCTTGGCTCCACCACAGACCAGCTGTGTGACTTTGGGCAAGTAACTTAACCTCTCTGGGCCTCCATCCTCATGAGCATATACCCTAACTGAAGAGGGCTGTGATGAGGATTGAATTAGATAATGTACCCAACACTTAACCCACTCAGCATGACAGTGTTGCCTTTAGTGTTTCAGTGATCAAAGCGACCAGACTGTCCCATAACATTAAAATACCATTCAACTGGCATCCTCTGTGTAGTTATTAAACTCTTGACATAGAGTAGTGATAGATAAACACTAAAGATTGGCTGGATTAAAACCAGTATCTTCCCAAGACAAGTAAGTACTCAAATCGGTTTAAACTGAATGCCACAGTAGGTCATTAGGTGCTGGAGTAAGCATAAGAACCATTTTTCTTTGCAAAAGTTAGCGCTAACTTACTTACAGGGCACGTACTTAGGCAGTCACAGAACCACTCCATCAAGAAAAGCTTGGCAATCACGCATACTGAGGCACTTTTGCTCCACTTCACATATTAATGCTAAGCTTAAGAGTGTCACATCCTCAAGACTCAACACCAGCTTCTCTTAAAAAAGAAACAGTCTCATAACATACTGTCATGTGAAAGGAAAAAAGGGTCAGAATGCAAAATATACAATTCCATTAAATCAAAACAGACAAAAAGAGTGGGCGAGTATGCATGTGATGTATACACTCATACGTGCAGAAATTAAAATTAAAAAAAAAGCTAGGAAATATACCAAATCATCAACTATAATTCCCATCCACTAGTGTGATAAAAAATAATTTTTTTCTTTGAGTTTCTTGGATTTTTTAAACATTGACCATGTATTTCTTTTAAGCAAGGAAAAGAGTTTATGAAATTTGAAAAACAAACTATTTTGGACTCTGAAAGAGTTCTTCCCCTTGTTTTTGCAATAAAGAGAGATTATATACCATTTTTGGAGCACTCTTATTTAAATACAGGAGAGGAAAAACCTACTAATTTAACAAAGAAACCAAACAAGCTTTGAACTTGAAAAGCTGAAGATTAAAATCAATAATTAAGATTCAAAACTGCTCCAGGGAAACTGAGTTCTCTTTTTGTACATCTCCTGTAACGCAAGGGCTCCTCCAGGCAGGTCTAGGCCTGAACTTTCTGCAGAGAGGTGTCATGGGAAAAGCAGGAAGAGGGAACACCAGGGCTCTAACTCCTAATTCTATTACTTAATGAAGTGGCAAAAACCTTGGACAAATGACCACCTTTTAGAATCTGTGTCTCCTCATGTGTAAAATTGGAAGCATCAAAAGCCTATAGGTGATCGTGAAGTTGAATTAGATAACTTTTATAAAGCAGTGTTCTCTAAACTTTTCTGATTCCATGCCCTATCTATAAAAACGTATTAAGTCAGCTCTCTGTATCCACAGGTTATGAATCTGTGGATTCAATCACGGATCAAAAATATTTTTTAAAAACTAAAATACATATTTGGAGAATGCCGGCCCAGCCTTCCTGATGTCTTCTTTTGGCTAACTGTCACACTTCCTCCCCCAAGCAAGCTTTAATTAATCAGAATTTTTCTTGAAAGCAGTACCCAGAACAAAAATTTCCTCGCAAATAAACAGGTCATTTCCTTGCAAATAAACAGGACTCATTTGGAAGGTACGTGTGATTCAGTCAGGCAATGGCTAGATGTTGTAAATAGCAGGACTGGCAGCTGTGGGGTCGGGATCTTTCCTCAGGGTTAAGTTGAGGAAAGCATGGCTCTGGGTTATTCCTAGTCATCCTTTCTCAATCCTGACCCAGTAATGTGCCTGAGAAGGCCAAGTGGCCTTCATCTGAAACTCCAAGACTTGTGAACAGGGACTTTGTAATATTGCATAAGCCTTATTGCTAGAAAGCTGATTTTATCATTTGTGTGCAATGTTCGCAACATCACTAGCAGCCCGTTTAGGGCTGTGGTCCTGACTAGATAGAAGTCAGGCTACTGTTGGGTGAACTGGTATCCTTGGAGTCCGAGGATATCCTTATTTTTAGG
>RJWJ010005916.1:0-14988 GCA_004363605.1 Indri indri
GGTCGGCAGAATCAACATTGTTAAAATGTCTATACTACCTAAAGTAATCTACAGGTTCAATGCAATCCCTATTAAAATACCAACATCATTCTTCACAGATGTAGAAAAATTAATTCTACGCTTCGTATGGAACCAGAGAAGACCCCGCATAGCAAAAACAATTCTGGGCAATAAAAACAAAATGGGAGGCATCAATCTATTTTTAATTTTTAAATTTTTTTTACTTTTTAAACTTTTCATTAAAAATTAAAACACACACATTAGCCTTGGCCTCCACAGGGTCAGGATCACTCTCTTCTACCTCTGCATCTTGTCCCACTGCTAGGTCTTCATGGACAGTAGCATTCAAAGAGCTGTCATCTCCTACGATAACCATACCTTCTTCTGGAAAACCTACTAAAGGACCTGATGTTTTACAGTTGACTTTTTTTTATAAGTAGAAGGAGTACGCTCTAAAATAATGATAAAAAGTATAGTAAGTACATAAACCACTAACATAGTTGTTTATTATCATTATAAAATATTATGTACTGTACATAAATGTGTGTACTATACTCTGATATGACTGGCAGTGCAGTAGGTTTGTTTACACCAGCATCACCACAAACACACAACTAATGCATTGCACCACGACATTACAACAGCTATGATATCACTAGGTGATAGGAATTTTTCAGCTCCATTATTATCTTATGGGACCACTGTCATATATGTGGTCCATCATTGATCAAAATGTCACTGTGTGGTGCATGACTGTACAAAGATGAGCTGTAGGAGTACAGAAGAAAGTGGAACTAATTCCAACGAAGGGAGTTTAGGGAAGGCACCATAAAGGCGCTAACAGCTCCGTTCTACCTTGAAGCTTGAGTAAGATTTTGACAAGTGCAGCGGAGGCAGAAGGGCAGGAAAGAAACATCAAATAAGCACAGAAGGGCCTTCTTCCTTATGGCTGCCCTTCAGCTAGCTGAAGACAGCCAGCATGATGCTCCGAGTCTACCCTCCCCTTGTTCCCTCAGCTGTTTTGCTTTGCGTATAGTGTTTAAAAGCATGGGTCTGTGTTTGGATCCCAGCTTTGCTACTCATTACTGGGGCTACATTATGACTTTCATAGGCCCTAGGCACTTTAACCTTTAAAAGTGGTGGGCACCTTCCTTCTTTAAAAAAAAATCCTATAAAAATTAGATTTTACAAATGTGTTGGTATACAAATATATTAATGTTATATATTAAAACATTCCCTTCAACCTGAATGTTCATATTTTTCTTCTGCTCTTAAAATGAAATAAAACATTTCATGGGCCCCTAAAAGTACTGTGGGCCCTAGGCACTGTACCTATTGTGCCTAAGGATAAGGCATTCCTGTTCATTACCTTTATGACCTTGGGCTATGCACTTAAACTCTCAGAGACCCAGATTCCTCATCCATAAAATGGAAATAATGATATAACCCCTATATCATCAGGTTGTAATAAGGATTAAGTGAGATCTTGCATGATGAACATCAGTGCACAATAAATGGCACTAATAAGTATTAGCCGTACATATCTAGGGGGCCATATAATTTTTCATCCAAACCAGAATACTTTTGAGAATGAAAGGGGGTAATAACTGGATGAAATGACAGAGCATTAAGCATAAATAGGGATACAATGGTCATTCTCTATTTATGACTTCCGTTCCAGAACCTTCCCCTGGCTAGTCACCTTTCTTTAGATACCCATTCCCCATTTTCGCAAGCTCTCGACTGAGCTTATTTAATTTAAAATTTGGTGAACAGAAAATAGGGTGAAAAGAAAAATTCTAGGTATCATCTGACCATGGCAATAATATTTCATTAGTGTAATCCAACATTGTATTAGCAGCTTGAGCAGCTCTATAACATGGTTGGCCCACTGAACAAAATCTTTAGTTCTTTATAATTCTTCAAAGATCACCCTCAGTAAGTTTTTTTCAAAATTATATTTATAAAGTCTTAATATCTTAAAATGTTATTGATATGGGCTTGGAGACTCCAACTCCTATAATATTTTGTTTGTTTATATATTGGAGCACTGACTTTCATATGGCATAACTTACTTGTGTGTGTGTCTCCACCTCTCTGTAAATTATTGCTCAAGGGCAGAGACCACACCATATATACCTTGCTGATGTGAGCATCACCTAGCACAGCAGCTGAAACAAAGTAGGTGCTCAACAAATGCACATGGAATGAATTAAAAGAATGTATGAATTTGAAACAGCTATACATTCTCTTACCAGTACCTCAATTATTGTGGCATTCAGCTCCCTCTTAGCCGTATATTTTCCATCCTCTCCGACTTGAAAACATTGGTGGTGGTTGTGGTCATTGCTTTAATCTGGAAGCTATAAATAAAATACAACTGAGTAGTCTGGATTTCTCTGTGTTATCTCTCAGCCTCATATCCAGGACCAGATGTTGCAGCCTGCTGCAGCTCAATTAATGCCTGTTATTTTTGGTGCCCCCTTTCACTCTCAAAAGTGTCTTGATTTGGTTGATAAATTATGTATGCTCATCCTCCTTATGTCATCTCTCTTCTTTTCATTTAGAGCATAACCTAAGAAGTCCTTCCTGTTGTCCCCAGTATATCTTATGAGCCTTAGTTGCATTAATGACACTATTTTTGTAGGCATGGATAATTTTTAAATTTATCCTAGGTAATGTGTACTACGGTTTCTCTCCACTTCTAGAAAAGCCAAATAAAAGATAATAGGTTTAAATTGCAGAAAGTAAAGGCTGGAAGATCAGGACGGGGAGGAACCATTAAACACTTCCATAAACCACCAAGAGCATTGTGGATTCTCTTCCCTGGAGATCTTGACAAGTAGGCTGAGCATTCTTCTGCCTTGTATTAGGCACAGGCCTGCTTCAAGATCTTGATGACCTTTGGAAGTCCCTCCCAGGTCTGGGCTTTATGTTAGCTATAAAGGTCAGTGGGTTATATCTAGGGCTAGGATCAGCAGATGATCCCAGGATGGATTAAACCATAGGGCAAGAAAATCTTGGTCTCTGTTAGTAAGAGAGCAAATGAGTGGCAGTCTAGGCACCTCTTAGTGGAATTTCAGGGTCCATCTTTCTCAAGCTGGGTTTTCCAACCTCATCCATAGAAGTCAAGGGCAGTGGTAGCCTACCTATGTCCTCTTCTGCCTGAGTCCCACTTCCACTTCTTACTTTCCTACCTAAAAGCAGCTGGCCTAGCTTCTGGAATGGGAAAGACTGGCGTGCCCAACGCTCCATCTGTTCTGAAAGCTCTAGTGTGATTGTGAATTAAGTAAACCACAGTTTTCTGGACAAGCCTCTTGCGTAAATATGTTTTTTGAGGTCAAACCTTTCTGGTTTTGGTGAGTTATAGTTCCCCTTCTCATTCCCTCCCCAACCCTCCCTCACTTTCAACCCCACGCAGCACCACTTCCTGTTTCACGAGTAAAACTGTGCCCCAGTGGCTTTCAGTTGACCTCTTGGGTTTTGCTGAAATGACCCAGGAATTTGCACATGGTTCTAGCCCCCAGCAGGGTCAAGGATCTCTACAGCCCCCTTGGCAACACAGAATAGTTTTCCCCCTGCCACTCTACTTCGCTCCATGGCCCCTTAGTTCAGTTCTGCTTTCCTCTAGGAGCACAGGGAACACCAGCTGGTAGGTAACATGCCAGGAGGCTGTGGGCTGACTGGGAGCTTGGTGGCTCAGTGCTCAGCAATAAGCTTTTGGCCTGAGTAACTCTGTCAATGATCAAGCCATCAACTGAATTCCAGGTTACAGATGAGAAAACTGAGGCTGAGACAAGCATATAACTTGAGCACATCCGGTAAGTGACAGAGCTGGAATTTAAAGGCAAGCTTTGCTGACTTCAAAACTTAGCCTTGCTTCAGGTCAGGTCAGCTCAAGAACTTCTCACCCCTTCTCCTTACTTTCCAGGAAAGGGATGGGTTGAAAAGATTAGGTGCTCCCCCTGAGATTTTTAGATGTGTTTTAGAAAACGCAAAGGCTCCAAGTTTCTTAGGGTCCAGGCAATGTGCAATTAATCAGCAATCGCTCCTGCTGAGAGATGCAACGGGAAACAACTTGCATTAGGCCTATGCGAACTGTTAAAAGTTAGGTCCCCTTGTGGTCCTGTCTTGGCAAAGAATCGAAACACAAATTCATCTTCGAAAGCTTTTTCTTGAAGAGAATCTTTTCTGTAGATTTTCTTAAAGGGGCATCTTAGGGGTTTACACAGCATATCAAACAGTATAAAGCTTGAGCAAATTCCTCTTCTCTTATCCATCCCCTTAAAGTCTCCACAGCCAGGGTTCAAATCTCTGTCTCTTCCCACCCTCCATTCGCATGCCCTTTCTTTCTCACTCTGTGCTGCTCACGCCACTTCTTCCTTCTCAACACACCTAAAAACCTGGGCTCTTTGCCTTCAGGCTTCTGGGACCTATGTAACTGCCCGGGATGTCTAATCTGGTCTTTTACTCTGGCTGTTTCTCTCCTGCAGGGAGAACTCACTTCGTGACTTTTGGTGACTAATACTCTCCTTCTTGTCACACCTGTATGACCTAGAAATGATCATTAGGTTACACAGATCCTGAAAAACTGACAATATTATTGATGAACATAATGTTTTGATCATTTCAGAACAAACTTAAAACACTTAGACTTGTCCTTCATGGTCTTCTTGTATTTGGAATATTAAGAAAGCCTCCATTCCTGCTTAACAAGAATCGACATTTATTGAGCACCTACAACATGCCAAGCCCTGTGCTAAGCAATTTCACCAATGTTATCTCATTTAATACTTCAAAAAACCTTGTGAGGTGTGGATAATTAACTCTCATTTTATAAATGTCCAAAACTAAAGTTCTGAGGGGTTAAGTGACTAGTGCAATGTCACACAGAGCAAGAGTTCAAATCTGATTATGAAGTCCATATTTTTTTCTACTATGTTCTCTCTATAGGTGAAGTGAGGCATAAACAATAATGATAACAGTTATTTTCTGCCTAAAAAATATCTGAGGATGCTTCCTAATTATACTTTTTGTAATTATTAAACATATTATTTTGCCAGTCAATTAAAAACACAATTTAATGGTGGCTAAGTCTTGTGTTCTGTGTCAGACATAAAGTAAAAAAGCAGCAATAGTTTTTATTACAAATGTTTGACTAATCCACAAATATACTTTCCTTTTAATACAAAAAAAGAGCTGAAGCATTCTGTTTTGGAAGAAGTTTTCTAAATCTTTTGGCCAACGTTGATTTGCTGAGAATATAATTAGAATCAGTATTAAATATGTGAAGTCATGCAGTGAGGATATCGTTAAGGGAGAATTATCCCTTTGTTTCCTTTTACTGTTTGTATCCTGGAATCCCTGTATCGAGACCTGTTTGTGCAATAGCCATTCATCTAGCAGAATAACATCATTTCTAGTGGGATTTTCATTGCCCTTTCTACCTGATGTAGTAACAGGACTAGAATTTATACGGTAACCGAGTGGAAGGTGAAAGCAACTTGAGATTAGGATACTTGTGTTCTTCTCATGGATTTTCTTTCAACAAGTCACTTCACCTCTTTAAACATATTTTTTAAAGGTTTATACTTCGAGTCATGGTAGAGATGGGCCAGTCTTCATACAAGTAGTTTGACAAGTGAATTCAGTGCATGTGAAATACTTTCATATCACTTGTTGTTGTCTTTCTAAATCTAAAACACAAAGTTGAAAAGTGAATTAGCATTTATATCTGAGAAATAAAAACATATACCCCCATACAAATTTGCATGAAAATGCTCATAACAACTTTATTCATAATAGCTGAAAGGCAGAAACAACCCGGATGTCTACTAACTCTTGAATGGATAAACCAATTGTGGTACATCCATATCATAGACTACTACTAAGAAATAAAAAGGAATGCACTACTGATATGCACAACAACCTGGGTGAATTTTGGGGGAAGTATGCTGTGTAGAAAAAGCCAACCCCAGAAGGTCACATACTGTATAATCCCATCTATATAACATTCTCGAAGTGACAAAGTTATAGAGAAGGAGAGGTGGAGAACAGATTAGTGGTTATTTGTGGTGATGTAGCTGTTCTGTATCTTGACTGTGGTGGTGGATATACAAACATACATAGGTGATAAAATTTCATAGAGCAAAATTCACTCACACGCAGACATATGCATGAGTAACACTGGGGAAATCTGATCAAGATTAGTGGATTATATCTATGTCAATATCCTGATTATGATATTGTGCTATAATTTTCCAAGACGTTATCATTGGGGGAACCAGATGGAGTGTACAAGGCATCTCTGTGTATTATTTCCTACAGCTGCACATGAATCTATAATTATCTCAAAATAAAATGCTTAATTTAAAAAGAGTAAATTAAGTTGTTTTTTTTTTTTTCGTCCACCAATTAAAATTTCCTAATCTGAAGTGAAGTGTTGAGGCTTAAGAGAAAGAAATTACAAAGGATTTTGGGTGCTAATCTTCTGGCTACTAATTTTAGGTCCAGTCTTGTCTGTGCAAGTGTAGCAGCAAATGCTCTGAAAAGCCTTGGTTGAGCAGTTTTCTGAATGGCTCCCTTGATCTCGGCAGTTTCTGCAGTGGGCATTCCATGGGGACCTTACAAGTCAGTGCAATGTCTCTTAGTGGGCTTGGCTCCAGTGAGGAGAGAGCCCCAGCTTCTCCCTTTCCTGTGTGGGTATCCTGGTGGGGAGGGGAAAGGAGTGTCCTGGCTGTCAAGGGGCCAATTCCTAGCAAAGGACATGCAGATACCAGATTCAGGAGTGTATACTGGATAGAAGAGGTAATCAGGAATGGAATCTGGTAGCTAAGGAAGAAAGCACCCAACTTTCTGTTTTCCTTTTGAATAAGCTAGCTTACATGCTCTATATTTGCTGATAATTTTTTCTCTTTTCTTCTCATATATTTTGCTCCTTAAATGACTTAATGGGGGAGGCCAAGATCCAAGTATTTTGAGAAGTGGAGCTTTAGAATTTCTATAGTAGATTTGTGCTAGATTGAATCCACACATTTTATTTTTATGGAGAGGAGGACTGGGAGATTAGGATGAGAGGGAGACTTACTGTGTATAATTTTGTGCTGTTTGAATTTTTATACATCTGCATGTATCAACTATTGGAGAAAAATTAAAACAAATTGTTAAAATCATTTTTTCAGTAAAGAATCTGCTATCCAGGCTGTCCATGGCATATAATATTTTGGGGGAAGATGTTCTAGGTTGAAGTTATGTAGATCAAAACTCATTTTATTATAAAAACAGTTTTAGAAATAACTTTTAGTTTTTAAACTAAAAGCCTGATGCCCAGCTTTTTATTAAAATGACCACAAATACCGTATTTAATCAAATTCTAAATGCTATGTGTGTAGACTTATAAATATGGTACAAAAATACATCCTGAATTTTTTAAGCTAGTTCTATTTTAAAACATCCTAATGCTATGTACGACAAATGTATACTAGCATGTTTTCATTTTTGGTTCAGAAAATATGGTCACTGTAGGTAAAATTTTTCTAAAGTGCATGTAAATTAATTAGAGCAACACAGTAATGGTATCATAAAATCATATTAAATAGGATACAGACTGCTACTCTGCTATAGAAAGATTTTATTTCTTCACCATCCTTGCCTTATTTCTATGGCCATAACCGGAAGTGGTTGGCTCTCTGCCCTGTCCCAGCCCTTTTAAAGTCTCCGTGCCTCACACTGCGGTAGTGGGCCTGTAAAATCAAGCTGCAAAAAGCAGTGTTGTTTGGGCCTTTGTGCAGATTCCACCCTATTTATTCTTTTGACTGTCTGCTCTCTACTCTCATCTCCTTGGCATGCCGAAGCCAGTTCCACACCTGCTTTTAAAAGCCCTTCATTTTGATTACCTCTAAGAACTTTTTTTTCCTTCTCTGGCTTACAGGTTTCAGCTTCCTGCTCTGGTGTCAGCTCTGGATTCTCCTTTGGAGAATCACCAGAAGCTTCAGGTAAAAGAAACCTCCTCTACCAGCCCTCCCCTGTGGAACCTTTACCAACAAGGCTTCCCCCTTTCTGTCCCTTGTCAGGGCAGGAAATTTGGATGTTTGGATGACTTTGGATGTTTACATTTAGGACTACTTGATGGCTGTTTTCCTTCATGTAAAATTTCCTGTAGCAATCAGGGAAAGATTTTAGGGGTCATATTGGTGTCCATTGTCATCTATAAGAGCAGAGAACACATTAATATGGCAGTGCCATCTTGTTCCATCCAGTTTCCCCCAGCCATCTCACGCTTATGCAAGACATATTTCCTTCCACTAGAGTACTTCTTTCTTTTCCATTCTTCTTCCTCTTTCACTTCTTTCCCCTTCTCCTTTTTCTTATATTTACTTTTACAATGGATCTCTCCTCCTTTGATCCCTTCCCTTGTTGTTGTTGTACAAGGTCAAAATACCTTAAAACACTGGCCGCCTAGCATTGAATCAGCATGCTCATCTCAGTCATAGTACCAATGGCTGCCTTAAAATTGAAATTGAAACTATCATTAGGTATTGCTTTTTTGATTTTGTCTGTCATAAACATGAATATAAAGTGTGAGCATAAACTTATGACACCACCTTTTCTGAAATGTTCTAGAACTCATAAAACCAAATCAACATTCTTCAAAACAATCATTGAGATGGAGTAAAGCAAGTATCTCTATAATGTCATCATTGCTCCAAATGTTTTGGAGGCTCCTCTTTTAGAATTGAGAGGTAACAGAGTGTAGTTGAAAGAGCATCATGGGTTAGAACGGAGATTTTTTTTAAAAAAGAAAGAGCATGAGATTCTCAGTTGATACAGACCTTGCCTTGAATTGCTGATCTGCCACAGATTAGCTGTGCAATATTTGCACAAGTCCCACTCTGTGAGCTTCTAATTCCTCACATATAAAATGGGGTTAAGGCTATTTATCTTGCTGAATTTTGTGGTGAGTCAGTAAGCTATTATAATACCCATGAAAGTGCATGACATGCAGTAAGTGCTTGACATTTTCATGGTTGTGCACTTAGAGCCAGTTTATAATTTGTGAAAAAATTAATCTCTTAAGTTTATTATTTCTGTGCATGCTTCCTTGGTTGATGGCTCTATCTCCCCATTCCTCTTTTCTGTTCTGGTCAAACTCAATGGTACTCTTCTTTAAAAAATTAGGATTAGGAGGGAATTTTCCTGACCTGATATATTTCAAAACCTATAGCAAAGAACATAATTAATGGAAAACCTATAGATGCCATCCCATTAATAAAAAGACATCCTCTATCACCACTATGATTTCATGTAGTATTGGCAGGTTGGGGCCAATGTTATAAGACCAATATAAAAGAAAGGCATAGGAAATGTAGGAATTTGAAAAAGAAAGATAACTTTCATTACTTGCAGACAATATAATCATTAACAGATAAAACCTAATAGAATAAACAGTCACGTTCTGCAAACTAATAAGAGAGTTCAGGAATAACAGAGGTGGTACCAACTGCTGTGGCCACTGAGTTTCAGCCTCTTCCCAGCAGCAGCTCTGAGAAGTGCAGTGGAACTCAACCAGATCCAACCCAGTTAGTTACTCCCTGCCCAGAGCTGCACCTCCTAGCCACCTGTACCTTCTGGCCACTATGGTAACTTCATCTGAAGAAGTTTTGCTGATTGTAAAGAAGGTGCATCAAAAGAAGCACGATGGAGCTCTATACCTCATGGCAGAAAGAATTGCTTGGGCACCTGAAGGCAAAGATAGATTTATAATCAGCCATATGTATGCAGATATTAAATGCCAGAAAATCAGTCCCAAAAGAAAGCTGAAATTCAACTTCACTTGGTCCTGCATACAGGAGACACAACTAACTTCCATTTTTCTAATCAAATCACAGCAGTGAAAGAGTGAGATGCAGTAAAGGACCTCCTTCAGCAGCTGCTGCCCAAATTGAAGAGTAGAGCAAATAAAGAACTGAAAGAGAAAAACAGAATGCTGTAAGAAGATCCTGTTTTGTTTCAGCTTTACAAAGACCTTGTTTAGTCAAGTGATCAGTGCTGAGGTATTCTGGGCCAATTGTTTAAATGCGAATGCAACAGATAGTTCTTCCACACCCAATCATAAGCAGGATGTTGGCATTTCTGCAGCATTTCTGACTGATGTCCAGCCCCAAATCAATGTTTGTAATGGTCTGAGATATAATTTAACCTTTTATATCATTGAGTCCATATTTAGGACCTATCCAGCAATAAAAATGAAATATGCAGTAATTATCCCCACAACATGATAGAGAAGGAATTCTGGACATGTTTTTTTGCCAGTCCCATTATTTGACAGAGACCAGCTGAATACAGGGTCAAAGGGTCTCTTTGCAGAATGTGCCAAAATAGATGAAAAAGGGTTAAACCAGTGGATTCACTAGGAGTGAAAAACCTACTACTAATAGATTTGACAGCTTTGGAAGATAAACCATTAGATGAGGACTACGGCATTTCCTCTATGCCATCTACTTCCAATTCTAAATCAATAAAGGAGAATGGTAATGCTGCCATCATCAAGAGGCTTAACCATCACAGTGCCATCATGGTCTGGCAGCAGGACTCAGGAAACAAGAAGCACAAAATGAACAATATGGTAAACCCAACAGCATGCATGGAAATTCTGGATTTCCAGATGCAGACTGCTTTCAGCCAGAAGACAAAGGGCAAAGTTTCAAGAGTCCATTGAACATGAAGACTTGGGAAAAAATAATTCCATAAAAAAGATTGCATTAAACCTTAAAAAGTCAGATAGGTATTACCACGGTCCAACTCCAATCCAGTCACTATGTATGTAACGAGTCAGGACATTGTTAATTCTTTTCAAAGTATTGGACAAGAAATGGAAGCTTACATACCCACATTAACTCAGGTTCTTTCTAGTGGCACTGTCAGTAGTGCCATCACAGAGCTGTCACCTGGAGGAGCACTTATGCAGAGAGGAGCACAGCAAGCCATAAGCCAGACAGGGCCAAATGATAGTCAGTCTGAATTGAAACCCTTGTTGGAGAACTTCTACAGCATTTCCGGTCCTGCTTTCCTGTTAATACACCATTCCTAGAAGAAAAGGTAGTGAAAATGAAAGTAATTTGGAATGATTCCAAGTTACAAAGCTCTGCTCATGCCAAGAAACATTCAGAGACAGCATTTAAGCACAAATTTGGTAAAACACATAGAAGGGATGCTCCAAACAGCCTATAATAAGCTCCACATGTGATAGTCATGGTGCCTGATGAAAAAAATGTGAGGTGGTCATGGTGCTCACAGGTTTTGTAAGATTGAGAGAACTATGACCTGCAGTGCCTCTGGAATCCTAGCCTGACAGACAAGCAGATGACCACACAAGAGTAGTAGGAAACATTTGCACCATGGTGACACCCAAAGCTGATGCTATTGTGCTTGTACATTGGAAACTGAAAGGAAGGAAGGGACTATGATTCATCTAAATGCTGGGAGATAAATTAAGACAGAACCAAAATGAGCTAAGTTGCAAATATATACATATATGTATGTGCATATATATATGTATATGCATATATATATGTATTCACATATATATACACACATACGTGTGTGTGTGTTTGTGTAGAGGTATATGTATATATATGCATATATATTTAAAAAGACTATTTACTGAAATTACTCAGGAACTGCTCTTGATTCACATTAAGCTGCTTTCAGAAATTTTTTTAAAGACCACTTTTTTTTAAAGGGTACATTGATAAAATCTGAGGGTTTTTTTTTCTGTGTAATTTTTTCCCCAAAGTTTATGGCACAAAGTAGACCTTAAGTATGTCTCTTCCATCCTTTGTCCGCCACTTGTATCCTCAAGTTTTACTGAATTCTAGTTGTACCTTAAATCAGCAAGGTAAAGAGAGTACTTTAAAATAAAGCAGAAGGAGGCTGTTGCTCAACCATTAGGAAACTGTTGTAGTCAAAAGGCATCATTGGTCCTGTGTTTCCTACGGACTTAAGAAACAGTGAACTGAATGTTTGTGGTTTGGAGTCCCTAAATAATAAAGAGGGAATATGTATGCAGAAAGTTGTGTGGTGTTTTTTATGCAGAATTTTGTCAGAAGACAATGGCACTGCATGTTTTTCTTTGAGTGGAAATGTACATTGCTAAGATTTTTTTAAAGATGGTGTGTGCTTTGAAAAGAGGAAATTCCATTTTTAAGAGTTTAAAAACCTTATGAGTGAGAAATATAAGAAATTTTACATATTTTTACTTCTTTAGAAGAAATAAAAGATGTTTCTCTTGTCTCCTTATTGCTAGTGTTTGACTCTTACTGTCCTTGGAAAATCAATAATCATTGCAGTCTAATAACCAGAATCTACAAAGAACTCAAGCAAACCAGCAAGAAAAAAAAAAAAAAAAACCAAACAAACAACCCCATTAAAAAGTGGGCAAAAGACATGAACAGAAGCTTTTCAAAAGAAGATAGACAAATGACCAATAAACATGAAAAAATGCTCAACGTCACTAATCATCAGGGAAATGCAAATTAAAACCACAATGAGATATCGCCTTACTCCTTTTAGAATGGCTTTTATTAAAAAGTCCAAAAACAATAGACGCAGGTGTGGGGAGAAAGGAATGCTTATACACTGTTGGTGGGACTGGAAATTAGTACAACCTCTATGGAAAACAGTATGGAGATTCCTCAAAGAACTAAAAGTAGACCTACCATTCGATCCAGCAATCCCACTACTGGGTATCTACCCAAAGGAAAAGAAGTCTTTCTATAAAAAAGATACCTGCACTTGAATGTTTATTGCAGCACAATTCACAATTACAAAGATGTGGAATCAACCCAAGTGCCCATCCATTCATGAGTGGATTAATAAAATGTGGTATATGTATGCCATGGAGTACTACTCAGCCATAAAAAGGATGAATTAATACCTTTTGCAACAATTTCAGTGGAACTGGAGACCATTCTCCTAAGTGAAGTATCTCAAGAATGGAAAAACAAACTCCACATGTACTGATCATTAAATTGGAACTAACTGATGAGCACACATGTGCACAGAGGGAAGTAAAACTCAGTGGAAATCAAACGGGGAACGGGAAAGGAGGGGAGAGGCACAAACCTACCTAATGGGCACAATGAACATTATCTGGGTGATGGGAACACCTATAGCCATGACTCGAACATTACAAAAGTGATCCATGTAACCAAAAACATTTATACCCCCTTAACATTTTTTTTTTATTTCAGGGTATTATGAGGGTACAAACAATTTGGTTACATTTTATGTCTTTGCCTCACCCAAGCAAGGGTTAGAGGCATGCCCTTCCCCTCTACAATGCTCACCTTGTCCTTTAGTTGTGAGTTAACCCCCCCATCCCCCTAATCCCTGGAGAATATTACTGCCATGTGAGCACCATAGTGTTAATCAGTTAGTACCAATTTGATGGAGAGTACAAGTGGAGCCCATTCTTCCGATCTTGTGATACCTCACTTCAGATAATGGGCTCAAGTTCAATCCAGGAAAATATAAGAGGTGCTAGATCACTGTCATTTCTTATAATTGAGTAATATTCCATTGTATACATATACCAAATTTTAATAATCCACTCATGAATTGACGGGCACTTGGGTTGTTTTCACATCCTTGCAATAGTGAATTGTGCTGCCAAAAACATTCGGGTGCAGATGTCTTTATTATGGAATGACTTTTGCTCTTTTGGGTAGATGCCTAATAATGCTATTGCTGGATCGAATGGTATTTCTATTTTTAGCTCTTTGAGGTATCTCCAAATTCTTTTCCATGGAGGTTGCACTAATTTGCTGGCCTCTATCAAAAAATCCCAAAACAAATGCTGGAGAGGATGTGGAGAGACAGGAACACTCTTACACTGCTGGTGGGAATGCAAATTAGTGCAACCCCTTAACATTTTGAAATAAAAAAATATGAAGGATGCGAAAAGCAATAATCATTGCGCAGTGACCGAAAAGCCTATATATATATTCCTTGTTTCTGGAATCTGTGCCATATTTTGTTCCTAATAGGATCAACTTACTGTTTATCTAAGACTTTAGATGTCTTATATGTATTAAAAACTACATCAAAAAGTAAAAGTTTTTATGCATACTCTTTCAACTGTAAAAAAAAGAGTTCAGAAAGCTTGCTACTTTTATGATCAACAACAACAATTTAAAAATTCTGATACCTTTACTATACCAAACTGGAAAATAAAATAGGAAATAAAATATCCCTCAAAATAACAACAAAATATAAAAGGTTCCAGGAAACAACCTAACACGGAAAGCACAGGATTTTACAGAGCATATTTTAATACTCTTTGAAAATATAAAGGAGGTTTTGACTAAATGAAGATATACCATGTCCGTGTTTGGGGTGATTTAATGTGGTAAATGTACCAATATACCCCATATTAATTTGCAAATTCAATGCAATCCCAAACCAAATTCCAACTGGACTTTGAGGAAAAGTTGGTAGACTTACATTTATAATGAAAAAATTTTCATGAATAGCTAATCACTTTGAAAATCAACTTGAGAAAGAAGAGCAAAGAGAAAGAATTCATCCTATTAGCTATTAAGATATATGTTAAATAGTATGGTACCCTTCTAGGAACTGATAAGTAAATAAAGGAACAGAAAAGAAAGCTCGGAAATACATTCAAGTATAACACGGTAATTTAATATGTGATAAAGATGCCCCTCAAAGCACTGAAAAAGGTGACAGATTTTTTTTTTTTAGTTTGTAGTGAGCTAGTTCACTAATTAAAAAATACAGCTGGTTTCCTACCTTTACACAAAATACAATATTGGAATTTAGATAAATTAGACATGAGCGGAAAAGGTAGAGCTAAATATACAGTATCTAATGTAATCTAAGGAGGCAAACATATTTTCAGCCGGGCGCGGTGGCTCACGCCTGTAATCCTAGCACTCTGGGAGGCCAAGGCGGGCAGATCGTCCTGAGCTC
>RJWJ010005916.1:15088-65565 GCA_004363605.1 Indri indri
AAAAAAAAAAAAAAAAAAAAAAAAAAAAAAAAAAAAAAAAAAAAAAAAAAAAAAAAAAAAAAAAAAAAAAAAAAAGGAGGCAAACATATTTTAGATAGGAATTCAAAAACAAAACCATAAAGCCAAAAAGAGAGATGGCTTTTACAGTATTACGGTTAACATTTTCTGGCCAAGAAAGGCCATCATAGACAATGTTAAGTGGCAGATGACAAGAGATATTTAAAACATTAAAACTAACAAGGGATTAATATCAGAATATATAAGAATGTCCACAAATCAAGAAAAAACCCAACAGAAAAATAAAAAAGTGATATAAATAGGCAGATCACTGAAAGAAAAGTCCAGATGACTACCAAATACATGGAAAGATTCTCCAAATCACAAATATTCAGATATCACATCGCAGTACCTCACCAGCCAAGCTGTCTTGTCTCAAGTTGTATTAAGTTGTCTCTAGGTCCCCTCTCCCCTCTGCCTTCAATGTTTCTTCTGATTCCCCCCCCCCCTTTTCCCTTCCTCTTCTTCCTGCTTCCCCATTCCTTCCTTGGTTCAGCACAGGCAACATGGTTACCTCTCCCTCCCCCACCTTCATGTATCACCAGCTCACATCATGTGTCATGTTTCCTTCTCTTTTCTTTTTGCTCTCTTTTGTGTATGTTCATTCTCTCTCTCTCTCTCTCTCTCTCTCTCTCTCTCTCTCTCTCTCTCTCTTCCAAATAGTGCTTAATGCTTCAAGGAAAGAATGAAGGAAAGAAAGGGGTGGGGGAGAAGAGGGGAAGGGAAGGCAAAGCAGGAACATCTAGGAAAAAAAGCAGCCTGACAGCCTAGCTGTTTGCAAACTCATAACACATTCTCCAGTTACATGTCAGAAGAGGGAGAGAGGACCAAAAAGAAAAGGGGAAAGAAGAAGAAAAAAAGTGAGATATCACTTTAATACCACCAGAATCACAAAAATTATAAAAGTGGATAATACCAAGTTACTGATGTTGTAAGTAGATGAGCCCTCTTGTGCACTACTCTCAAGAGTCTTAATATTATGGACTACAGGAAGTGGCTTACATTATTTATAAAAGCTTTTCGAAGTCACATTTTGTGATTTTATTCAATGTAATACTGCCTTGATTATAAATGTACCCATCCAAGAAATTTACATTTTTTAGGGGATGTACGTTGTTAAAGTAAATTAAAATGAAGACTAGGCCTGAAGAATCTCTGAGAAGACAAAACCAGCTATGTCTCATAAGTAACCTAAATCTTGCTTAAATTTCAAACATAAGCAAATTTAACTTGGGTCATTTCTGATAAATGCTTATGTTAGACAGAAATAAAACTGAACTTCAGCCAATCATAAGCAGCTAACTAACATGATTATGTGGTTAGGGACTTTCCAACAATGTACCTAAGAAAAGGCAATTTTTAAATTGCAAACCAATCAAATAATTTCTCTATTTTGCTGTCACATTTTCCCAATACATCTTTTCTTTGCAACACTAAACTTCTTTCTGTCTGGTGTTCTGAATTGCTTCTTATTCAAATAAACTCTTTGAACTTCTATTGTGCCTCAGATTTTTCTTTTATAACATATATATTTTTATATATATATATATATATATATATTACCAATTTCTGTAATGGATATTTGTTCTGTGATCCCCAGAATTATAAAGAATGCTAGAAAATATATTATATATCTTTGTATGCATATGAAAATATATACAAAGGAAAGAAAACAACCCAACTCAACTATACTGTTTCTCTCCTTCCTCTGTGGCTACCAGTGCTCTTGAGACAGGGGCTAGAAGATCCACACAAAGATGGTGTGCTGGTATTGGTCTACAGTTAAGGGGGAAAGAAGAGAATAACCTTTTATTGGGCTTCACAGTGGAGCAGGCACAAGCTGGGCATTTTAAGTTGTCTTGTTGAATCATCACAACACTATGAGGGAGTAGGTATCATTATCCCATTGTATAGATAAGGAATCAGGTACAGAGAGGTTAAATAACTTGTGAAAGGACACAGGATTGGAGCTCCGGTCTATTCGAGCTGGTACTCTTTGCACTATATCACCGCAAGTAGCTGGGGGAACAGGTTGAAACTGGGAAGCAAGGCTGGGGAAACCTTGGGCAGCACACATCAGAAAGGAGACTGATAGATCTAAGTTTATTGTAGTTGTGCTTTTTCTGCTTGCTTTTAACTAACCTAATTGCATATTCTGTATTGCCATATACTGATAACAGTTATAATTGCCTGGGAGATGTACATGCAAATTGTGGTGAAATGAGTGGCTTTAAATCAAGGATTCCTGTATTTATTCACATTAAGGTAGAGGTGACCTATAAACCTTAATTTTTTTTTGTCCCTACTATGGATGATTATCTTTTAATGAAATTGAGATTCATAGACTCTCCCACATGCCTCTCTAATGGTGGAATTTCAGGTGTCAGCCCAAACAGCAAGGGAGATATTTTATTGTGCAAGAGTGACAAGAGGGTTGTGGAATTCTTAATTCTCTTAAATTAAATCAAGTATGCAATTGCCTTCTCTGCCTCCATATGCTGACGATGTTGGTTGTAGGCAAAAAAAAGAGCAGTCTTTACTGATACACATAATGCTTTGGAAATGGATTTGTTTTGGAAGTTATCTTTGGGCCAAGTTATCTATCTATCTATCTATCTATCTATCTATCTATCATCTATCTATCAAGACAGGGTCTTGCTCTGTCGCCCAGTGGTACAATCATAGGTCACTACAACTGCAAATTCCTGGGCCCAAGCGATCCTCTTCCTCCAACCTCCCAAGTATCTGGGACTACAGGTGCACCACCACGCCTGGCTGATTTTTTTATTTTTTGTGTAGAGATAGGGTCTTGTTATGTTGTCCCAGCTGGTCCTGAACTCTTGGGCTCAAGCAATCCTCCCGCCTCGGCCTCCTAAAGTACTGGGATTATAGGCATGAGCCACCACTCCCGGCCCAGCAAAACTTTTTAGTTTCCCTGAAGGAGCTATGAAATATTTATTAGGAGGGAGAAATTTAAACTAAAACACTTTCTCTTTTCTTTGCAGAGAAGTCAAAATGGAAAGACCATTCCTTCAAACATGAGCATCACACACACGAAGGGATTTTTTTTCTTATTGTAACTCTGAGGCCCGGGGCTGACAAGATGGGCTCAGAGAACTTCCTGCCTCCTCGACAGCTCTGGCTTATTTTAATTGGGCTTTCTCTGTTGTCTTTGGCAGAGACATATGGGTTCAGTAAGTGCACGCAGTATGAATTGGACATTCACCATGTGTTCTGCATTCGGAAGAAGATCACCAACTTGACAGATGCCATTATTGACATCCCTGGATACACCACACACCTCAACTTAACACAGAACCAAATTCAGGTCCTTCCTCCCCGTAGCTTCACTAGTTTGTATGCTCTGGTAGACTTGCGACTGGAGTGGAATTCTATTTGGAAGATTGATGAGGGAGCCTTTTGGGGACTTGAAAACCTGACCTTTTTGAATTTAGTAGAAAATAAGATTCAAAGTGTGAACAACTCCTTTGAGGGCCTGTCTAACTTGGAGACCTTGCTCCTAAGCCACAATCTAATTACCTATATCCACAAAACTGCCTTTGTCCCTCTTGTCAAATTGAAACATTTAAGCCTATCTCGAAACTTAATTACCAATTTTTCCAATATTCTTGAAGCAGTCCAGCATCTTCCATGCCTGGAATACCTTGATCTTACTAATAACAGAATCATCTCCTTGAACCACAGTCCCAGGTCATTGGTCTCCCTGACCCATCTGAGCCTGCAGGGGAACAATCTAACAGAGTTAAATTTCTCTGCTTTGTCACTGCCAAATCTGACCACTCTGGATGTCTCACAGAATAGCCATCAAGTCATCCATAATGTGTATCTGGAAACTCTGCCCCAACTTAGGAGTTTAAATCTGAGTGGAACATTGGTAAAATTGGAGATGCTTCTAGCCAAACATCTGCAGAATCTGAGGGAAATGGACCTCAGTAACAGGGAGCTTAGAGGTGGTCACTTAAACTTGGGCACAATGTGTCACCTCCTCAGAAACTTACCCATACTAGAGGTTTTGGTTTTTCGGAAAAATCCCACTGATGCAAGGGGCATAAAGCACCTTGCCAACTGCACTAGGCTTTTGTCCCTTGACCTGAGCCAAAGCAGTGATCTGGTTCACCTCAATAACAGTGAGTTTGACACTATGCCCAGCCTTCAAAGGCTGAAACTAAACAAGTGCCAACTTTCCTTTGTCAGCAACAGGACTTGGAGTTCCCTCCAAAACTTGACAGCCCTAGACCTGAGCCACAACAAGTTTAAAAGCTTTCCAGATTTTGCATTTTCACCATTGAGGTGCCTACAATCTCTCATTCTCTCTAGAAACCCCATCACAGAACTCAATAACATGGCCTTCAATGGGCTGTATTCATTGAAAGAGCTCAACTTGGCTGGGTGCTGGATAGTGACAATTGACAGACACTCCTTTGCTCAGTTTCCAAATTTAGAACTCTTAGACCTTAGAGACAATAATATTCGGACTCTGAAGTGTAGAACCTTTCAATCTCTGAAGAAGCTCCAAGTTCTGATTTTCTCCCAGAATCGCCTGAAAGCTATAGACAAGAATGCATTTTCTGGCCTCACTACTCTATATAATCTTGACCTGGCATACAATAGCTTGTTTGGTCTTCATGCAGACATTTTCTTGGGCCTTGAAAATCTGGAAGTTTTGGATCTCAGTGTTAACAGAATTACATATGAAACCACTAGGACCTTGCTATTTCCTCCATTTATGAACCTTAAGTCTTTGAAACAACTCAACTTAGAAGGACAAATACATGGGATTCAGGTTGTTCCAACCAACTTCTTCCAAGGGCTGAATAGCTTGCAGGTTCTACTCCTAGGAAAAAATCCTGCAGTATTCCTGGACCACCTCCAATTTGACCCCCTGATTAATCTGACAAAATTGGATATATCAGGAACAAAAGCCGGAGACCGAAGTCTCAGTTTAAATAATTCCTTATTTCAAAAACTCAAAAAGCTAAAAATTTTACGCCTTGAAAATAACAACTTGGAATCACTGACTCCTGGCATGTTCTCGGGCTTAGAAAGCCTTCAGATCTTCTCTTTAAGATTCAACAACCTAAAATTCATTAATCAAAGTGATCTGGAGAATCTGAAGTCTTTGAAGTACTTCGATCTCTATGGGAACAAACTTGAGTGCAACTGTGACAATGTATGGTTCAAGAACTGGTCAACAAACACGGCAAATGTCCATATCCCCTACCTTCAGAGCTACCCCTGTCAGCAGCCAAATACCCAGAGTTTGTTGATAGATTTTGATGATGCTATGTGTAATTTTGACCTGGGGAAGGTCTGCTTCTTCTGTTCCTTCAGTCTGGTCCTCACGACCATGGTCTTCTCTTGGGTCACTGCCAAGATGACTCCATCTCTATGGTATGGGCTCTACATACTTAGAGCCTGGTATCTAGCCAAATGGCACAGGACAGAGAAGGAGTTCACCTATGATGCCTTTGTCTCTTTCACCGCCGCTGATGAGCAATGGGTGTATGAACAGCTTGTTCCAGCCCTAGAAGAAGGTGGCCAGCCCACCTTTAAGCTCTGTCTTCACCACCGGGACTTTGAACCAGGTATGGACATCTTTGAGAACATCCAGAATGCCATAAACACCAGCCGGAAAACTTTGTGTGTGGTCAGTAACCACTACCTGCACAGTGAATGGTGTCGGCTTGAAGTACAGCTAGCCAGCATAAAAATGTTCTATGAGCATGAGGATGTTATTATCTTGATCTTCCTGGAAGAGATCCCGAACTATAAGCTATCCAGCTACCACCGACTCAGGAAACTTGTGAATAGGCAGACATTTATAACTTGGCCAGACAGTGCCCACGAGAGGCCACTCTTCTGGGCTCGTATTAGAAATGCATTGGGCAACAAAACTGTGGAGAAAGACAATGCGCAGCTAATTGTGGTTGAGTGACTGGAAGTCTTGTGTCCAACAGTATAATGTTGCTCAAGATCTGTGTAGGCTAACAGTGTGACTAAATGTACCTGCTGTACAGGGAGAAGGGCGTGGGTTGCTTACAACCATAAGACCCAGGACCATTTGGATAACATCCATCAGGCAACTGGAAGAGCGAAGGGGGCTCCTTGAGGAAGCTTCAGAAACAAGGTCCCACTATTAGAGGAGTAGATATCTGGAAGGAACACTTGTTTTATTAAGAGGAGGGCTTGGAATACCAGTCACCTGAAAGACCAGGAAGGCCCTCATATGTGCTTGAGAACATTGCTCAGCTAGTTTATCCAAACCAGTTCTTGTCAAGATAGATTGAACTGTATCCCTTCTAAGAACCTGTAACAACTGAAACACCACGTATAGGGTTCAGTAAAAGTAAAACAAACAAACAAACAACTAAAACTGTTAGGATTCTATTATATTCTCCTTTAGGGCATAAGACTCCAGAGGTCCGATTTTCC
Source organism: Indri indri (assembly GCA_004363605.1). Lineage (NCBI taxonomy): Eukaryota > Metazoa > Chordata > Mammalia > Primates > Indriidae > Indri > Indri indri. Next base: position 21,599 of record RJWJ010005916.1, read on the forward strand.
TCTAAGTGAGAGTGCAAGAGCTAGAAGAGCCCTAATCTGGATACAGCAATTTACTTAGTGGGAAGCAGCCTTAATGAGCTAGCAGAACAATGATGGTCATAGAAACTATCATCCAGCTGGGACAAAACAGCCTTCATAGGCAGATCAGTTTTGGGAGCCATCTTAAGACAGAGACGTAGACAGTGGCTGTATGCTTCAGGCACCAGATGCAAACCTATTGGAAGCAATGTTCAGTATAGGGGCCATGGCTCTGACATTAGGCAAAAGTGCTAAAAATTCTTGTAGGAAGGAATTTTCTATAGGAAATGTGCTACAAATTGCGATAGCAAGAGGGACCATAGGGACCTAGAGAAGACTGGCTTATAGTGGGAGTAGCAGGGTACTAACACTGCCTTTTTCTGATTATCTCTCTAGGAAGGGTTTGTCTTTTGTTGCTGGTGTCCTTCTCCAGTTTTCCCCTTACCTCTAAGGTTACGGGAGGATTTTGTTGAGGAAAAGACCCTGAAGAGCAGAATTTTTATCAGTTGGGGTAACAAGATGTTTACTTCAATAGCCCTTTCTGTAACATAAATGGTTCCCCTTTATAAAAAGAGGTAGACATGTTTTAGGCAGGACTTTCCTTGGCAAAAAAAATCCAAGGGCATTTGTGTGGGAAATTTGTGACTCATTAGCTGGGTGTTTGTGGGTTCAATATTATATTGCAGCAGTAAATAATTTGCAACTACTACATGGGACATGCAAGAAAGATCACATTACTTAATTTTCTTTAAATCAAATGATAATCTGATTTTGAGTCCCTGTTCTGCTAGACTAGTGGAAAATTCAATATCAGTTATTACTGAGTTCCCCAACCTCACCACTTAGCCTCTAGCATTCTTACATAAAGAAAAAAAATTGGGGCAGTTTCTCCAGTCTTTGATCCACATTGATTACCACTTGTATGCCCATTGTCCAAGCTGGATCCCTGGAGACTGAGGGCTCTGCTGCTTCTGGGCAATGATTGGCACTGATTTTTGCTGAAAGTGGACACAGCCCTTCCTTCCTGAAGTCCTGTCATGTTACTGAGGATGGAGTATATCTTGGGTGCCCACCACTCAAGGAAACTGCAGACCTCTGTTCCTTTCCTTGTCTTGGGTAATCTTCACCTCTCTGGCTGCTTTAGCCACCCTCTTCCCAGTTGCTCTCTTCTCTCCTTTCCCTGCACCCCTGGCATGATCTCCACAATGAACTAAGACAGGAAGAGAGGTTGTATTCAAACAACCTCAGCCTGCATGAGAACCCATTCCTTTTGGATGAGGGGAGGTAAATCCTCTTGTCATTCTGACTGATTCTTCCACAGCAAGGAAAACAAAACATAAACATCTCTATAAATTATCCTGTCATGAAATTAATAAGTGAAAATGATGAGAAGACTAAGATCACTTGGCAGCATGGCCATCAATGGCAGTCTAGGATTCCTTGAAACTACAGTGTGTGATGTGAGGGACACAACAGCATGAAGAGGGTGATGAGTGTGGCCTAGTAGAAAAGTGCACACAGGTGCACATGTGTCTAGTCTTTCTTGGTAGGGGAGGTGAATAATTAATAATTTGAACTGGTTTGGTTTTAGAAATAATAAGGTAATACTGCTGGAACAAAGACTAAATTTTATATGCATGTTCTAGGAAACCAGATGAACAGTGCGTTCATCCACGTACGTGGGACCAGCTACATAAATTGTGGGGCTCAGTGTAAAATGCAAATGTGGGGGCCACTTGTTTGAAAATTATTCAGAATTTCAAGACAGAGATGGCAGAGCATTAAACCAAGCATGGGGACCTTCTGAGTACAGAGCTCTCTGTGAGGGCACTGGTCACACAGCCATGAAGATAGCTCTGCTTGTGATTATCAGCCAGGGGAATATCAGCTTTTCCCCTTGCAACTTAAATCTCCAGATAGGAAACCAGTGGAGATTTCCCCAAGGAACATGTCAATCCAGTAAAGTGATGAATATTTTCTTAAACAAAATTATCTCCCCAGCCTCTGAGGTCATCTAAGAAAAGAAGTGGAATTGGAATTAAAAAAGAAAATACCACCACTATCAAAGAGAAAATGATGCTGTTGCCATTCTTGTTTTAGTCTTGGAAGGGATCGGGGCTATAATTCAAGGCATACCCATTATATAAGGAGTTTGCATTATGTATCAAATACTTACTTAGCTGGGATATAGGGAAATTCATTTCATAGACTAAATTACTAGAACTCCAGGCATTTTTTAATGAAGCTATTGGGCTTTAATGAAAAAAGAAAAGATACTTGGAAATGATTATGTAGTTAATTTCTCTAGCAACCAATCTGAAGTAACAAGAGAGTTAAATTGTAACAGAAAAAAAATTTAGATGAGAAAAAGAGAAATTTTCTTGCCAGTAAGGGTAGAAATATTATATATTAAGCTTAATTTATTAAAAGGAACTGAAATTTTCTTTCTTGTGAATACCGAAAATAAGGGATAGAAACCTTTCTGTTAAGAATTATTTATATGAGGCCCACCTCAATGATATTCAAGCTCATCTTTCAAACCAGAGTTTGAGTGTCAGTTCTATATTTGTGGAAAAGGAGTAATGTCTCCACTTACCGAATATGTTTGCTTGTAACCACACATTTGCTCTTAATAATAAGATTAGTGATTGGCATTAAAAGGCAGAACCAAAATGATTCCTTGTCACTCACAGTGTGGTCCACAGATGGGCAGCGTCAGCATCACCCCGGAGCTTGTCAGAAATTCAGAGTCTCAGGCCCACCCCAGACCTACTAAACCAGAATCTGCCTGTTAACAAGATCCCCCGGTGATTCCTTTACACATTAAAGTTTGAGAAGCACTGAGTTAAGCAATTACCTACATTGAGGAAGCTCTGAGAAGGTTCTCCTACCCTCAAATATTAACTCCTTTTAGGAGACACACACAGTGGTCAAGATTGAATTGAATCATCAAATATTCTTTTTAAAAAGTTTCAATAGATTTAGGGGTACAAGTGGATTTTGGTTAGATCGAGGAATTGTATAGTGGTGATGTCTGGGCTTTCAGTGTACTCGTTACTCAAATAGTGGACATTGTACCCAATAGATAATTTTTCATCTCCCACCCCACTCCCTCTCCCCGCTTCCGAGTCTCCAATGTCCATTATTCCACTCTGTATGTCCCTGCATACCCATAGCTTAGCTTCCACTTATAAGCGAGGACATGTGGTATTTGCTTTTCCCTTCCTGAGTTACTTCACTTAGGATAATGGCCTTCAGTTCCATCCAAGTTGCTGCAAAAGACATGATTTCATTCTTTTTTATGGCTGACTAGCACTCCACATTTTCTAAAGAAAATATACCACATTTTCTTTATCCACTCATCACCTGATGGGCATTTAGACTGATTCCATATCTTTCCAGTTGTGGATTGTGCTGCAATAAACATATGATGGCAAGTGTCTTTTTTTAAAATTTCAGAATATCATGGGGGTACAAACATTTTCGTTACATAAATTGCTTTTGTACTGTTTGAGTCAAAGTTATAAGTGTGCAAGTGTCTTTTTGATTAAAGAATTCTTTTCCTTTGGGTAGATCCCTAGTAGTGGGATTGCTGGATCAAATGGTAGGTCTACTTTTAGTTCTTTGACAAATCTCCATACTGTTTACCACAGAGGTTGCACTAATTTGCATTTCCACCAACACTATATAAGCATTCCCTTTTCATTGTATCCGTGCCAACATCTATTGTTTTTTGACTTTTTCTATTTTTTTTTTTTTGAGACAAGAGTCTGGCTCTGTTGCCCTGGCTAGAGTGCCGTGGCTTCAGCCCAGCTCACAGCAGCCTCAAACTCCTGGGCTCAAGCGATCCTCCTGCCTCAGCCTCCCGAGTAGCCGGGACTATAGGCATGCGCCACCATGCGCAGCTAATTTTTCTATATATATATATTTAGTTGTCCAGATAATTTTTTTCTATTTTTAGTAGAGACGGGGTCTCGCTCTTGCTCAGGCTGGTCTCGAACTCCTGATCTTGAGCGATCCACCCACATTGGCCTCCCAGAGTGCTAGGATTACAGGTGTGAGCCACTGCGCCGGGCCTTTTGACTTTTTAATAAAGGCCCTTCAGACTGGGGTAAGGTGTTATCTCATTATGGTTTTAATTTGCATTTCCCTGATGATTAGTGATGAAAATTTAATCATTAAATATTCTTTGGATTTCTCTTCCTGTGATATTTCTTTAAAAAATAACTATAACGATAATATAATTGTACATGTGTATAGTTTATTACCGTTTTCAAAGCACTTTCATGCCTGTGATCTCATTTGATACCTCTATGATGGGTAATCCATTAAACCAATGTATTCTGATCATTCTACCAATAAATATGAAGTTAGATCAATACTATGTTGCTTTTTCCTAAGGCCCATTTAAAAATCCAAGAATAACATATAGGTACAGTGAAATCAGAATAAATTATGAGAGCAAAATAGACATAAGCTATGAATTATGAGATAAAAGAGAATATAATGAGGATATATTTCTAAGCATGAAAATATACATTCATAGACTCCCAGAAGGGATCTTCCTCATTGGGTAGATTTAATTATTATTTCTAAAATAATGTTCAGTCTAATTGTCGAGGTAAAAAAAAAATAGAGGTCGGCCAGGCATGGTGGCTCACAGCACTTTGGGAGGCTGAGGCAGGAATCACTTGAGGCCAGGAGTTTGAGACCAGTTTGGGCAATATAGCAAAACCCTATATCTACAAAAAAAGTTAAAAAAAAAAAGAAAAGAAAAGAAATTAGCCAAGCATGGTGGCACAGCCTATAGTCCCAGCTTCAGCTGCTTGGTAGGCTGAGGCAGGAGGATCGCTTGACCCCAGGAGTTTGAGGCTGCAGAGAGCTATGATGGTGCCACTGCACTCCAGCCTGGGCGACAGAGCGAGAAACTGTCTCTAAATAAATAACAAATAGATAAATAAATAAAGGCTCTGGAAGATACATATGTGTTCATTTAAAACAGCAACTTGAGTGAGCTCGAATTAGCCTAAGAAAATGTAGATACACAATGCAAACGTGAGAGCAGAGGACAAATTAACTCAGGAACTATTAATATACACACAGGTTTGTAGACGTGTCTGGACACTGTTACTGTAATAGTTTGTCTGTAAATCAAGAAGATGACACTGACTCAACAATGCCACTTAATACAATTATCTTTGACTTTACCATATTGCGCCTCCAGGAGGAATTTAAACCTATTATAGGAGGCCTACAGCATTTGAGATCTAGTCACAAATGTTAGGGCTTACCTAAGTGAGCAGGAAATGGGATAATGCTATTGTGGATTATGGAAACTCTAAGTCCAGCCCTGATAATTTTGTAGTTTTCAAATAAAGTTCTCAAGGGAATCTTTCCAAATTGAAAATCATTAAATATAGTGACACAGACAGGGGTTCTAACTAGAGGAAGTGATTCCCAAGATCAGAGATGTTAACAAGCATTTAGTGAAAAGCTATAACTTTTAGGCTCAATGCCAGGTTCTGGATGGGCTACAAACGTGGCTAAGGTATGGTTCCTAGCTTAATGGAGTTTGCTATCTAATTAGGATAAGCTAACATATAGCCATGTAAAAAGATAATTAAAATGCCAGACAATGTGTGGTTAAAATGTCAAAAGAGTGATACAGTCAATGCTGAATTAATTAGAGAAGGGAAAGATGGCCAGAGGTCAAGTCGCACCAAAGTGTCAGCATGGCAATAGTCATCAGATGACCAGGGTTTGAGGCTTAGTGTCACCAATAAGGAACCATAACCCTGTTACTAAACCTCTCTAAACCTCAGTTTTCCCATTTGCAAAGCTGGGATAATTATAATAGCTTCTTGTAGGCTGTTTGGGAGCATTGGGCATTTGAGGATGGGCTTACTGAAGAGAGGCAGCTATTATAGAAATACAGAGGCTGCCAGCTTTGTCCACTTCACCATTTGCTAAGGACATCCCTAAAGGGAGACCTGCGTCATTTCCCCGCAAAGGTCACAAATTGGACGGTATTGAAAGCCTTATAGAGCACTAATAGACAGATTTTCACTTCCTCGCTTACCGCCTCCTGACATAACCAACCTGATTTCTATAATCTAAACTACCAGCGAATGTCCAAGGCCCAAGCCTGCTGCTTTTCAGGGGAAGAAAGCAGATTCGGGTTCAGTGGGTTAGGGAGGGATGAGAGGAAAAGGAGAGCTCTAAGGGGGGAGGGAGAACCCGAAGTAGTCATAGCAGAACCGGCTTCCTTGCCATCCTCTGCACGGCACTGCCGCTGCCACCTGGTGGTTACTTAATGAATCACACCATTACTTTGCCCATGGTCCTGTCCTAACATGCAGCCTAGCAGCCCAGTGTTAACTGAGAGAGCAGGTTGACACATTGTTATCAGTTTCCTGTGGCTGCTGTAACAAATTACCACAAACATCATGGCTTAAATTTAGAAATTTATTCTTTCACAGTTCTGGAGGCCAGAAGTCCAAAACCAAGGTGTCGGCAGGGCCGTGCTGCCTTTGGAGGCTCTAGGGGAGGATCCCTGCCTTACCTCTTCCAGCTTCTGGTGGCTGCTGGCATTCCTGAGCTTGTGGCCACATCACTCCAATCTCTGCCTCCGTCTTCACTTGGCCTTCTCCTCTTCTGTGTATCTAATCTTCCAGTGTGCCTCTGTTATTAAGGACATGTGTTTTGGTGTCTAGGGTCTGCTCAGAAAATCCAGGACTTTCGCCTCATGTCAGGATCCTTAATCAACATTCGTAAAGACTTTTTTCCAAATAAAGTAATATTCATAGGTACCAGCAATTTGATTTGGATATCTTTTGCTGGGGCATTTTTGGCCTAATATTCACATCTATAAGATTGATCTGCCAGCAAGGGTAGGCTGAGAGGAAAGGATGCAGGGATGTTGGGTTTTGAATTTGGGACAGGGAGGGAAAGGTCTGAAGTGCCACCTTTTCCAGGGAAGGCTGGCTGGGGTGGGCACCACCCTGGGTGATCAGGAGGCAGCACAGCAGACCCTGGGGACATGTGTGTGTGTGTGTGTGTGTGTAGGCAGGAGTAGAGGAAGTTTAAACGAGTTCAAGCTCGTACCACTTGACGTAGGACAGCCAGTAAGTTGAGAGGTAAGATGCTGGGGCAAGGAAAGTAACTTTTATTTAGAGAGCCAGCAAACTAAGGAGATGGTGGGCTAATGTCCCAAAGAACTGTCTTAAATTAGTATGAATTTTAGGCTCCTTTCTATCTTCGGGGAAGGGCAAGTCGGGGGTTGGGTTGCAAGAGGTAACTGAGGATTGCAGACATCTGGGCATCAGTGAGTGTCAGGGGAGGCTGCAAAATATCTTTGCTCTTGGGTCAGTTAACTTCAGAGGATGAAGATCAGGATGTTCCTAAAAATGTTTAACACAGCATTGTTGCTTGTGTGTATACTTTTCTTATCTCCTCAGGAGTTAGTGATCACCTTGTTTCTAGCCTACATGCAGAGCTAAGCAGAAACTTTTAACCTAAAGGATATTACCACAGGGGCTCAGAAGGAAAATGGAGCTAGTTATGTTAAGCTTCCGTTCCACTGTTACAAAAGGGCTAGAAGGAAGTGGTGAGCCAAGACTCAACTTTCGCCTGTTTTTAATAAACTGAATGTGTGTGGTCCTCACCCCCAAAATCCTCCAGGGAAATAAGTAAATAAGGAAATGGGCAGTCTCAAACATTGGTGGTGAGACAATTCTACATATATAGCATACACTTGTATCTAGTAATTCTACCTCTAGAAATCTATTTTATGGAAATAGCTTGAATACAGAAAGTTTTATACACATAGGAGTTCCGTACAGCCTTTTTTAAAATGGTACTATAGCTTGTTGAAAATGTTAGGGTGGGGACCTCATGAGGAGCTCACAGCATGGATTAGAGAAAGAATTCTCTCACAGAGTTTAGGATAGAAAGAAGTACAAAGTTTATTTTCCCAGGAAAGAAAGAAAGAGACAGAGAGAGAGAAAGAGAGAGAGAAGGAGGGAATGGCCACAGCATACAGAGGAAGGAAGTGCCGGGTGTTGAGGCCAGTGCTTTGGTGGCTTGGTGGCTTGGTGTTTGGTGATTTTGAATGGTAAAAATGGCTTTTTTCTTTTCTCTGGTACAGCAGACTGATAATAGAAGTGGCAGCGAAGCTGTTCTTTATTTATTTTTTCCTTTTATCTGTGAGGCTGGGTTATCTGAATCCTTGAAATCTGTTTTTTTTGTTAGAAACTGAGGCAGAGAGCTGGATCAGGGAGCTCATACCCCTACTGTCTCCTTAGGGCTCTCCAAGGTTTAGAATTCTTAGAGATAACAAGTTAGGCCACAGGTATTTTAATTAAAACAAAGGATAGTTGTGTTGTGAATTTTTTCCCTTATTTTCTGTTTGATAGTTTACTTCCCTCTGTTAGATGCGTTATTAGTAAGGCCACCTTTCAGAAAACAAGTCAAATGTCTACTTTGGAGAGTTAACTGTTGAATGGATTATGGTTCATCTACATGATGGAATATATTATACTCATGAAAAAGTATGTTTATGAAGAATATGCAATAACATGAAAAATGCTTTTATGTGAGATGTTAAGTGAAAAAAGTAGGACTTCTAAATTAAAAAAATATACAGACCTTACATAAATATTCTGAATTGATTCAAGATTTTTAAAAATATAGATATTTTTAAAAATACCCTCTTCATAGCCATAGATGCAAACTGAACTCTCAGAAATTGTTAGTGCATAAATATTTCGATGACATAATAACTTCTTACAAAGCATAAATACCTTCATATCATTTATCTTTGTATTCACCTAGCTCAGTAAAATCCTGCCATCTAAAGTGATATATTTTCTCCCTCTATGTTTAGCTCTTTTGTTCCCAAGCAGTCATGCTTAAAGATTTGTAGATATACAATGAGTCTGTGATACATGCTGAATTACTACAGGATCTGCGGTGAACTGAGCAAATGTGTGTGGATGGAGTTGTGCTTAGAGGCTGTAAAGGACTTGGATGGAACCTGATATAGTGGCAGCTCTGCCATTGATCCTGGAGCTCATGGTACTTGGATTTTAGTCTTGAGACAGATGATTTTGTCATCTGTCATCAGAACATTTTGTTCATTACTCTAAGGTGCTTAAACTAAATTAACGGTGAAAACCTCCCTAAAGGTCAATATAGAAAGATGCTCTTATATTGATATTTTAAAATAAATTATGGGATTATTTATATTGATCTTGACCCCAATACAACATTGTGTTGCATAGTTGCTGAATTTTTGTCATGTTTTTTTTTATTTCAGCATATTATGGGGGTACAGATGTTTAGGTTACGTATGTTGCCCTTACCCCCCCTCCCTCCGCCGAGTCCAAGTTTCGAGCGTGTCCATCTCTGGGATGGTGGGCACTGCACTCTTTGTGTATGCATATACCCGCCCCTCCTCCCCCTCGCCCCTCCCCCCGCCCGACATCCAATAGATGTTATTCTTATATGTGCACTTATGTGTTGTTTTGCCATGTTTTTGTGACTTCAAATGAAAATAACTCCAGGAAAATATGTTATTAAAACTATTTAAAAATCCTTTACAGGCCAGCATGGTGGCTCAGGCCTGTAATCTCAGCACTTTGGGGAGCCGAGGTGGGAGCACCACTTGAGCCCAGGAGTTCAAGACCAGCCTGGGCAACATAGGGAGACACTGTCTCTACAAAAAATAAAAAAATTTAGCCAGGCATGGTAGCACATGCCTAGTCCTAACTACTCAGGAGGCTGAGATGGGAGGATCACTGAAGCCCAGAGTTCGAGGTTACAGCAACCTATGATTACACTACTGCCCTCCGGACTGGGTGACACAGCAAGACTCTGTCTCAAATAAATAATTAAAAAATATTAAGTAAACCATACTCTAAACAGACGGGCTGTCATCCAGGCTTTACTGTGCTTTGTTTGACCCTGTCTCAAAAAAATCAAATTAAAAAAAAATAATGAAAATAAATAAAAATAAAAATCCTTGACACTTTTTCAGAAGTAACTTTATATAAATGGATTAAAGATTTAAATGTAAAACAAATAAAAGCACCAGAAGAGAATATAGGTAGATATTTACATTTTCTTGGAGCATGTTGGGGAAAGGCGTTTCTAAGCATAAGACAACTGCAGAAATTATAAAACATATAAATAAATTAGTACAGCCATTATGGAAAACAGTATGGTGGTTCCTCAAAAAATTAAAAAATAGAACTACCATATGATCTAGCAACTCCACAACTGGGTATATATCCAAAAGAAATGAAATTAGTGTGCCAAAGAGATATCTACACTCCCATGTTTGTTATGGCACTATTCATCATAGCCAAGAAATAGAATCAGCCTAATTATCCATCTCTGGATGAACGGATAAAGAAAATGTGGTACATATACATAATGGAATACTATTCAGCCTCACAAAGGGGTGAAATCCTGTCGTTTTCAACAACCTGGATGAACCTGGAGGACATGATTTTAGGTGAAATAAGCCAGGCACAGAAAGACAAATACTGTATGATCTCACTTACATGTCTAAAAAAGTTGAACTCATGGAAGCAGAGAGTAGAATGGTGGTTAACAGGGACTGAAGCCAGGGTGGGAGGTGAGGTGAGGTTGAGGGAGATGTTGGTCAAAGCGTATAAAATTTCAGTAGATAGGCAGAATAAATTCAAGACAACTTTTGTACAACTGTGGTGAATATAGTGGATAACAATGTATTGTATTCTTGAAAATTGCTAAGAGAGTAGATTTTAAGTATTCTCACCATGAAAAATAAGTATTGAGATAATTCATACATTAATTATTAGCATGTATGCATATTTCAAAACATCATGTTATATACAATATATATATTTTTATCACTTTAAAAATTAATTTTAAAAAAGAAAAGACAAAATTTAAAATTTCTATATGTCAAAACAATAACTCATCATAAAACAAAATTAAAAGACAAAAATGAACGAGGAAAAGCACTTGCAACATATGACTGAAACACTTAATAAATAAGGGCTTCTTGCCAATGAATGCCACAGTAGAAAAAGGGACAAAGAGTATGAAAAAAAAATTCACAGAAGAGGATATAGAACTTCAGTATAGTTATGAAAAGATGCTGCCCAGCTTCACTAATAATTAAATAAATGAAAAATTACAACGATAAGCTGGGTGTGGTGGCTCATGCCTGTAATCCCAGCACTTTGGGAGGCCGGGGTGGGAGAACCACTTGAAGTCAGGAGTTCCAGACCAGAGTGGGCAACATAGTGAGACACTATCTCTATGAAAAATCAAAACAAAAAATTAGCTGGGTATGGTGGTGCCAGCTACTAGGGAGGCTTAAAAAAATTACGACAATAAATATTTTCTCTCATTAGATTGGCAAAGATAAGAAAAGATTGACAATACCTAGAATGGGTTATAATGTGTAAATACAGACTTTCTTATGACTGTTGGAGGGAATATAATCTGATACCTTTCCGGAGGGCAATTAGACCCTGCCTATCAAAAATTTAAAAGCACATATCCTTTGACCAACTTCAAGGAATTTGCCCTGAGAAAATAGTTGGCTAAGAACTCACATGAAATGAAATATGCACATTTTACTGATTCTAACATGCATGCCTTTTCACATGCATTGTTTATACTGCATATGTTGAGTTCAAATTCCATTTAAAATATCTTTTGTCATACTGTTTCAACGCTGAAATAAAAAGTGAAAAGTTACAATGTATAAAGAAAAGCATAGAAACAGAGGAGAGAGAGGGGGACAAATTTAGTATTAGTGAAACAAATATTTGTGCTTGGAGCCATAAGTACAATGCCATATATTCTTGGAAACAAGGAAGTACTTTATGTGGCTTAAGAAAGGAAGATTCCATGAGTAGATGAAGCTGTCTGACATATTGTTATGGAGATACATGCAAAAGCATTGTTAATCACAGCTAAGCGATGCAACTGAAGGCAGAAGAAATTGCCAAATATCTCATACAAGGTAAAAGTACCAAAAAATTCAAAGCAAGAAGAGGCTGGTATAACTGATTCATTCAAACCTATCATAAAAATTATTATGCAATCATTTAATTGGCAGTCTTTTTTCTTTCTTACAGACACGCAAAATAATGGTGTATTTTATAATCCATGGTTTTGGGGATTTAATGAAATAAGGTATATACCAGGCAGTTCATTGCAGCATTTTTTGTAGTAGCATAAAAACTGAGAACAGCCCAAACTATAGTACATCTATCCAAAGGAGTAATATAATAACAGGGTAAGTCTATATGAACTATCATGGAATAATAACTACAATGTGTTATTATATTAGTAATAGATAAAAATGCAAGTTGAAGAATCATATATAAAATTCCATTTTTTGAAAAGTAAAAAGGCCCCAGGCTTAAAACTAGCTTGAGTTAAATACAACTCACATGGCAGTCAACGTGTTAAATCCTTAGTGCTCCTAATAGTTGAGACTCAATTCACGGAGGGTTTTCTTCAAGAGTGGCTCCTAAAGCACAGAGCGTAGACTTTCACCTACAAAGGCTTTGGTATCCTTCCATAAGTGGTAGAAAGAAAAAATAAACTTATAATCCATTAGCTATCCTTGAAAAATAGCATAAACTATTATCTCCAAAGATTAACCCACCACATTAGCAAGTATTGCTTCTGTAATCAGAGTACGGTTGACCCTTGAACGACATGGAGTTTAGGGGCACTGACCCCCTGCACAGTCAAAAATACATGTGTAACTTTTAACTCCCCCTAAACATATCTAATAGCAGCCTATTGTTGACCAGATGCCTTACCAATAACAATAAATAACAGTTGATTAACACATATTCTGCGTGTTATATGTATTATATACTGCATTCTTACAATGAAGTAAGCTAGGGAAAAGAAAATGTTATTAAGAAAATTATAAGGAAGAGAAAATATATTTACTATTCATTAAGTGGAAGTGGATCATCATAAAGGTCCTTATCCTCATTGTCTTCATATTGAGTAGGCTGAGGAGGAGGAGGAGGGAGGGTTGCTCTTGCTGTCTCAGGGGTGGCAGAGGTGGAAGAAAATCCATGTGTAAGTGGACCCAAGCAGTTCAAACCCATGTCATTCTAGGGTCAACTTGGCACCAATATAAATTATTGGTCAACTACTGATAGGGTGGCCTTGTCAATAAAGTAGCTAACACAGAGGGATAAACTATCAAACAGAAAGTAAGAGGAATAAACTCACGGCACATAATTGCCACTTTAAAGAAAAAACTCACAGCACAACTGCGCCCTTTGTTTTGATTAAACACCCAGGACTCAACTCATTGTCTTCAAGCCTAACTCATTATCTCTAAGATTTTGTTTTCACAGCCTTGAAGAGCCCTAAACAGACAATAGGAGTACAAGCTCTCTGTCTCAGTTCCTGCCAGGACTACATTTCAAGGACTTTGATAAGCTGGCCTCACAGAGAAAAGAAAAAAAAGGAAAAAGCAAACAGAGCCATTCCACAGCCACTTCTATATCAGCTGGCAGCCACAACAATTTTTTTTATTTCTTTCCCAAGTCACCCCCCCCCAATTTTTTTTCTTTTCTCTCTCTTCTCTTTGTCCCCATAAAAATCCTGAGCTTTCTTTGCTCAGGGCTCACACTTTTCCTCCTTTCTCTCATGTTGTGCCCTTTCCACGTTTGGGAAGTAAAATGAACTTTCTTTCTTTAAAACTATTCTCTTTGTGTGAGAATTCTTTCTCCAATCCATGCCATGAGCTCTTCTTGAGTCCCCGCTGGTGGCCTGTTCGGGAAAACTCAGTCACTTCTCTACATCCATAGGGGAACTCACTTCTCTGCTTCTGTCTCGAAACTGCTCCCTCCCCTACTGTGCAACTCCTGGGAAATCCTTCTTGGTGCCTTCAGTATCGTTTGGAATTTGGTGAGTCACTTGGACTCTGGAAATGGTCATATGCTTGAGGTTGGGAGTGGTAGCTTTTGTCTTGGTTTGCTCAAAAGGGAAACCTGGTGCCAGGTCTGCCGCTCAGGAGGGTGGCATGAAGGGATGCTTCCTAACCACCCTTTCCCCAGTAGGGTGCTTTGGAGGGCCTTATGCCTCCTAATCGCCCCCATTGGTCTTCACCCAGACTCAGGGATGCCTGGCTTTGGGGAAGATCTCTAGGTCTAGGTCTTGGTCTTGGTTAGAACTCAGGGATGCCCACTTTCTGGCCAGATCTCTAGGTTTCAGTCTGACTCAGATTTGGGGGTTGCCTGATGTCTGAGCAGAGCTCAGCTCCAACTCACACCGTGAGTTCCTCATGAGTCCCCACCCTAACACCCACCTCACTTGGCCCTTAACCCTGCTCAGCAATTTTACCATATTTCTTTGGTTAACTCATTCTTTAATATCGCACAAACTCTTTTCATTTTTCTCAGATCTGTAACCCTGTTGTTTCCCCCATTGTTACTTTCAGTATATGACCTTACTTCTTATTTCACAGAGTACATATCAGATGGGCATTCTCTCAACATCTTCCTGCTATGAAACATACAAATGTGAACCCATCCTCACCCCCCTCTGTCCTGTTAAAATAGAGGAGATGCTCACCCTTCATCTGTTGAGTATTGTTCCACTCAATGAACATTTGCCAAATGAATGAATCTGAAAGCTGCCCTGACCTGGGAGTACAGTGAAAGTTTACTCTGCAATCTTGGTGGTTCTCCTGAGTCTTCACTTTATTTTCATTTGTCCCAGTTAATGTCAGAGGAAGAAGAGACACTACCCAACTGTCAGGAGACTGTGGTCTCCTTTAAGGTAGGGAAAGCATTTAATTCATCTTGGTATCTTCCCCGGGCTCTGCACTATATTCAGTAAATGCATTTGTTCATACGAGAAGGCATAAAAGAGAAAAGGACTACCACATGACCTGTCTTTTGCTGCCCATGCTAAATTCATACAGCTTAAGAAGCTTTATTATACTGGAAAAGAGTCTTGGAGGGCAAATCTCTCATTTTTTCTCATTTTAACGAGCACAAGGCCTGGTTATGCTGCCGCATGAGTGATTAGAACCTGGAGGTCACCGGCTAGAGCAAGATTGTTGGGTATGGTGGAGGACACACAAGTGGCAAGAAGGTGGCTAAGGGCAGAGCGCGGGAACCAAACTTTAGCTAGGAACCAAACTGTGGCTAGGAGCTATTCCCTGGTGGGAACATACATAGTAAAAAGTTCCTAGAAAACTTTAACTGACCTAGAGCTCATTAGCATCTAATTAGCATAACACAGGTGGAGCTTCATGAAGGATTCTAGGGAAGACACATGTGCAGGAAGGGAGACTGTTATATAACCTTCCCTGTTATGTAACCTGTCGTGTGACCTGTTACATAGTACCAAACTGTCAATCATCCCCAAAGGCAGGAAATGGCCACCAATCCTGCCAGGGGAAAGGTGGGACAAACTAGTGGGCTTATAAAAGGCAACACGTGCTCAGCCTCCAGCGTCTTTCTCCACCCCTGGAGACTGACCCATTCCACTCTCTCTGGAATGTATTTTCACTTTGTGTAGCTTCCTTCTGTATTTCTATTCTTTCTTTTTTGTGATAAACTATTCGTATAAAATTGCTCTGTGTATGTGATCACTGTCATTGGCTTGACCCGGTACCAGTACTCATTTTTGACACAAGGAACATCCACACAGACGAATCTAACAAGATCATCTCCCTGCCTCTTCTAAGAGAGGACCACACACACACACACACACACACACACACACACACACAAATCAAAAACAAACAAACGAAAACCCAAAAAAACACACACACTCCTACCCCACAGTGCTAAGGGGGGAAATGATGGAAAATGGGATGTTGAGAAAATGTAGCAGGTAAGTAAACTGCCCCCCCCCACACCTCTTCCTGAAAGGTCAGATGTGTGTATTGAAAGACAGGAGATGAAGGGGAAGGGAGAGGGGCCTAATTCTACTCCGCAGTTGGGAAGACAATCATATGTTCACCGTTCCTCCAGCACACATTGTACTTTCTAAAAGACATGACTTTGCAGCCTCAAGGATGGAGACAGATGATAAACAAATATTTTTTTAATTGGTAAAAAAAATATAATTACCAGAGTAGAAAAAAATGGGCCAAAGTTGTGAAAAGGCTAGGGACAGAACCAGAAACACAGCTGGTCAGTAAGCATATGAAAAGATGTTCAACTCTAATACTCCTGTAAATAAAAATAAAAAGGAATTACCTTTTTTGACTAATTAGGTTGGCAAAGATGAAAAAGAATGATAATTCCCTTTGGTGAGGATTTCATAAAATGTATTCTTATGCATTCCTCTTGGAGATATTAGTGATAAACCTTCCCTTTCTAGAAGGCAATTTGGCAATAACAAAAGTCTTACCATTTTGCATACCCTTCAATCTCATTCATAAGAGAAGTGTAAATTAAACTACAAGGAGATGATACCATTTTTACCTGTCCAATGAGCAAGGATTAAACAAGGGTTGATAATACACTGTGTCGGAGAGGAAATAGACACTCTCATACACTGTAGGTGAAGACTGTAAATTTGTAGACTTGCTTTGTGCAATATGTATCCATAGTTTAAACCCACAAATGCTTTGACCCAGAATAAGTGAGAATTTATCCCATGGATACAGAAAAGGTGGATTTCAGAGGTATAGTAAAATGAGGAATGAATGTATCTCATAATATTGTTGGATAAATCAGATAATACATGTGTTATGGGCTAAATTATGTCCCTTCAAAGTTCATATGCTAAAGCTCTAACCCCTAGTACCTCAGAATTTGACTGTATATGGAGATAGGGCCTCTAAAGAGGTGAGCAAGTTAACATGAGGCTGTAAGAGTAGGTCCTAATCCAATCTGACTGGTGTCCTTATAAGAAGAGGGAATTTGGCCACACACGGAGACACCAGAGAGGGATGCGTGTGCACAGAGGAAAGACACAGCAAGAAGGTAGCCACCTGCAACCAATGAGAGAGGCCTCAGAATGAAATCAACCCTGCCAACACCTTAATCTTGGACTTCTAGCCTCCAGAACTGTGAGAAGATACATTTCTGTTGTCTAAATCATTCAGTCTGTGGTATTTAGTTATTGCAGCCTGAGCAAACTAATAAAACATGTAAAGTATTTAGCATGATGCTTGTCCAATTCAATTAGAGCTGTTGATACAGAAACCTGTCCTTGCTAGGATGGCTCCTGGATGTGAAATGCAAATCGTTTTAAAACTTAAAAGTTTTTTTGAAATCCAAGCATACTTTCATACAAAAGGCACAATTTTAAACTCTAATCTACAAAAAAATTGATCAAGCATAGTGGACTAGCAGAAATATAGTCCATGAAACTGATTTTCTTTTCCTCCTCACCTGAAAATATTAGCTATTTTTTTATCTTTTCCTGCAATATTGTTTTTGTCTTGTGAATTGTCTATGACAACCAAAAAATTTTGCTGATAGAAAATTTGGAAAATAAAATAATTTTAAAAATTAAAAATTGATAATAGAAATATTCAGAGGAAACTACGACTAACATTTGGATTTATTTCCTTCTAATCTTTCTATGTGAAAATGTTAACATGGTTAAACACCTTACTGTGTATATAATCATGCATACTTCTTTTTACATTTAATTTTGTATCATTTTCCTGTGTTATACAAATGCTATGTAAAACCAATTTTTATCCTTTTTATTCCCTTTTTCCTTTTTATTGCTAAGATTCCATCATATGGTTGTACCATAATTTATTTAACCTCTCTAATCTTGAACATTTAGTTTATTTTCCTATTATAAATAGGGTTGAGATGAACATCTTTGTCCAGAAACCTTTGTGTTTTTCTCTTTATTTTTCTGATTACAAAGTAATATGATGGCTGTCCAGAAAGTATCCAGACATTGTTAACGTATTTTTCATATTACATGGCTGGATACTTTCCAGACAGCCCTTGTATATGCTTATTGTAAACTATTCAAACATTACAGAAATATATAATTTGGAACACTGTTTTTCATATGGTGGGTTGGAAAATTAACATGCTTGGAAGCAACTGTCATTTTGATGTTTTTACTTTTAATTATGAGAAATACCAAACATAAAATAGAGAAAATTGCATCATGAACCACCATATACTGATCGCCTGGATTTTTTTTATTCTTTTTATTTCCTCTTTAAAATTTATAGACACTAAAATTTACTCTTTTTTGGTGTATGGTGCTATGAGTTTAGAAAAATGCATACAGTCATGTAACCACTACCACCACAATGAGGATTCAAAACAGTTCCATACCCACCCCAAATTCCCTCATTCTACCCCTTTGTACTCACCCCTTTCCCACACAACCCTTGGCAAGCTCTGCTTTTTTTTTTTTTTTTGCCTTTTCCTAGATGTCATATAAATGGAACAAATCATCAGGGCCAGGACTAAGGTGAGGCAAGTGATGCGCCTATGGCACAAAACGGAAGATGCTCCCTCTCAGGTACCAGATCTTGTGCTTGCATGACCCTGAGTGCCTCCCTTATCTTACGCATCCTAGTCCCAGCCTTGGGGACATTCTATATAGCAGGTAGTATTTTGAGTGTGGCTTCTTTAACTTAACATAGTGCATTAGAGATTTACCCATGCTGTTGAATTTAATAAGTATATTACTTTTTATTGCTGAGTATTATTTCACTGTATTCCACTTTTTAAAATCCACTCATAGGTTGATGGACACTTAGGTTGTTTCTACTTTTTGGCTATTTGGCATGAAGTTGTTATAAGCATTCATATACAAGTCTTTGTGTGGACAAATGTTCTCACTTATCTTGGGTATATGCCTAGGATTGGGACTGTTGGGTCATATGGTAGGTGTGTGCCTAACTTTATAAGAAAATGCCAAAGTGTTTTCCAGAGTGGCTGTGACATTTGGTATTCCTATCAGCAATATGTGATAGTTTAAGTTAATCTGCATGCTCACCAGTTCTTGGTATTGTCAGCTTTTTTAAAAAGCCACGTGATAGGCGTGTCAGTCACCTAGATTTAACCATGGCTAACATTTTGACATGTTTACTGCATCTGTCTGAAGTAATTTAAAGTAAATTACAAACATCTGTGGTCCCCAACCCCCCCCCCCCGGGCCACAGACTGATACTGGTCCATGGCCTGTTAGGGACCGGCCGCAGAGCTCTGCCAAACTCCCTACCCTCACACCCCTTCCTTCTCTGGAAAAACTGTCATCCACGAAATTGGTCCGTGGTGGCAAAAAGGTCGGGGACTGCTGACTAACATCATGTCATCTTACCTTTAAAAACTTCGGTATGTGTATTGGTCTATTTTCTGTTGTTTATAACAGAATACCTGAAACTGGCTAATCTATAAAGAAAAGTAATTTACTTCCTACAGTTGTGGAGGCTGAGAAGCCCAAGATTGAGGGACCTCATCTGGTGAAGGCCTTCTTGCTGGTAGGGACTTGCTGCGGAGTCCTGAGGTGGCATGGGGCTCCACATGGCAAGGGGGCTGAGTATGCTAACATGCTAGCTCAGATCTCTCTTCCTTTTACAAAGCCACCAGTTCACCTCCCCTGATAACTCATTAATCCATTAACACATTAATTTATTAATCCATTCATGAGATTAATCCGTAAGAAGGCACAGCCTTCATGAGCCAATCACCTCTTTAAGGACCCACTTCTCAATACTGCAACATTGGGATTAAATTTCAACATGAATTTTGGAGGGGACATTCAAACCATAGCAGTACGCATCTCTAAAATACAAGCAAATTTCTCTACATAATCACTATACCATTATCACACCTAACAAAATATTAACAGTAATTCTTTAATACCATCTAAAACCTAATCATATTCAAATTTTTCCAGTAGTCCCTAAATGTCTTTAATGCACTTGGGATTCAAATATGAACTAGAATATAAAATATTAGAGTGTGTTGCATGTGGAAAGCGTAAGCATTGTTTTCTGAAAATGTGTGTGTGTACTGGATTGCAAAATAGAATATTTTTTGCTTGTCTGTTTTTCACTATGAGACATGGTCAAAAAAGTCAAAAAGCTTTGATGTAGAACTTCAAAGTATTATGGGGGTGAGGTGAAACTTCCCCTTTGCCCTGGAAGGTTCACTGAAAGATCAACTCACAACAAGGCAGATTAATAAGAGAGAGATTTATTTACCATGTGCATGGGGAGAATCACAGAGTGATTACCCAATATCTCAGTGGGGTCCAGAAATTTATATACCTTCCTTTTAGAGGGAAGGGGGAGATGAGGAATATAGGCAATTCTTTTTAGGGGAAATAAACGGCTGCTAGGGAGGATGAATAGATACTTAGGAGAATGAATGGATGGGGGAAACAGATTGACTTATAAACTAACCCGAGAGATGGGTATAACATTTAAACTGATTTGGGCCAAGTCTGACTGCATTCTTGATCTTCTTTCCTGTAATACATTGAGATAACAGGGAGGGGAAGAGAAGTCCATTGTTCTTTTTGATGGGTCTGCTTTTTTATGAAGAAAGAGGGAAATACCCTGAAAAATGCCTGTTGATCTCCAAGGGCCTTTAATTCAAAATATTCTTTATACCAAGGAGTCATATTTGGGGGTGAAATTTCCTGAGCTTTTTCGGTATCAGTAAAGTCAGAAATAAAAACAAGATGTTCAATAACACTCCTTCTTGTCAACATTTTCCTGATGATTCCAGTCAATGAAAAAGAAAAATGTATAAATATTACAAAGGAAGAGACAAAACTGTCGTTCTTTGCAGACAATATGATTTTCTTCTAGAAAATCTGAGAAAATATATATAGCCCAAAAGCTTTGTTTTACTGTTATTTTTTAAGTAATCACAACAATTTAATTCACATTTGTTCAGCCACTCACATCCATATCCAAATCTTCTTCCATGTATAGTTCACAGTCAACTCTAGATTGGTGAGTGGGCCAGGGTTATGTGGTTTTTATCAAACTCATAGGAAAATGAGACAGCATCTGTTAAGTTTAGATATAATGCCCTAGCATTGTTTATTTCTTGTTGTGTATTTTGTTTGTTTTCCTGGTACACTTTTTTCCCACCCTGTATTTTTT
Source organism: Indri indri (assembly GCA_004363605.1). NCBI lineage: Eukaryota > Metazoa > Chordata > Mammalia > Primates > Indriidae > Indri > Indri indri. The sequence goes on from RJWJ010005916.1 coordinate 42,720, forward strand.
AATCTTTTGATTGAAGTATACATACAGAAAAGTATACATATTATAAAATGATGAAATTTCAGAAACTGAAAATGCCCATGTAATGAAGAGCCAATCAGCAAACAGAACAATGTTAGGCACCCCAGAAGCCCACCTGTGACCCTTTCAGTCACTACTTGCCCCTCCCCCAAAATAATTAAAAGAAATTTAACAGATTTAAAGTGCCTTCTATGAGGTGAACAATTTTAAGCAGAATCATACTCTAAGCACACTTGCTATAAAGCAAATGACCTTTGGTAATGCGAGCAATAATTTGTTATCAGGTATCATCTGAACTTCTCTATATATTTGGTTTTGTTAAAGAAGTGCACATTTTATTCACCTCCATTGGTGAAAGTAATTACCTTTGTGTGTGTGTCTGTGTGTGTGTGTGTGTGTGCGTGTGTGTGTGTGTGTGTGTGTATTGGCCTTCATATTTAATGATGACATGGATAATAGCAAGAGAAATAAGGTGGATGGTTCAGTGTATGACCAATAATTATTTTAGTACTATGCACATGTCAGTATTGTCCTTCAGTTTGTAACCATAATTGTTGAATCTGCTGAAATTTGTGAGTTTGTCTCTTCATTTTATAACTAGGCCAATGTCTGTGTAAACTTGCCTTGCTTTGAACTATTTTTAAAGCATTTCCCTTGCCTTCTCTTTTTTTTATTTGTCTTAATTCCAGTCTTTAATCATGAGCTATTTGGATACCACATTGTCACTGGGGCATTCGGCATATCCTAGGGTTGACCCTTTGTGAAACTGTATGCCACCCCCCAAAACAATTTAATTATTTGCAGTGAGAAATATAGCTGCCATGGCCAGAAGATACCAGAAAGCTGCAGTTCTCAAAACTTGTTATGCATTAGGTTTACCTGGGGCACTTGATACAAAATTTATAGCTCCCCTTTAATTTGCATTATATTTTTGTTCCATTTGGAGTTTCACCTGCCATATTATTTAGTAAATCTAGGTGGAGCTCAGACATGTGTGGCAAGCTACATGGAACTAGGCTGAGTTTCTGTCATGGCCGCTTTATTTTCCACGTCTGTACCCTGCCATTCCCCAGACTGTCATGTTTTCTCCCCTTCCCCCAAACTCTACTACTGTTGCTCTCCCAAGCCTTCCCTCTTCTGGTAGGATTAATTGCAATATTCCTTTAAGCTTTCCTTTAGGATGAAAATTTAATAATTTCTTGTTTCCGTTTGAGAATCCTAGAGAACTGGCTAATGAACAATAAGGTGTTACTGGGTGGTAATTGTCTAACATGATAACTCTCCAATTCTCTGTTTAGCTAGGGCTTTCCAAACTTTTACCCAAGCATTACCCTAAAGGCTAGAGTTTGCATAGTTGGTAGGTTCAATGCAGAAAATCTGAGCAAGGGAGCCAGTAAGCCCACCCCAGAGCCATTTGAAGATATTTATCAATTCTTTCTACACATCTAGCTGCCTTTGCATATGACCCAGAGGCTAAATGGTTCGACAAAAGTTACTTGCATTTTGGGATCTAATTGTTGATGATCTTCTCTGCCATTTTACTATGTGGCCTAAAGTGACTGCTCATGAGACCATACCTGATGACCACACAGAGTGACAGGAAGAAGTCTCACCGCCACAGAGAACACTGAACACATTACCTTCTCTCTGAATTTCATGGTATCTGGATTCTCTAGCCAGGTTACAGCCCAAGGACATGTCAGTTTTCTTGATTTCCTCTTTCGTAGGTTCACTGGTGACACATTGGTATTCAGTGAGTCACTTAGGTGGCAGAATTTAGTGATGGCTTTAGACTGAATAAATGAAAATCTTGGCCTTTCCTGATATAGCTTATGGACGATCATGTTTCTCCCACCCCAATTTTTTTTTTCTTTTTAAGTTTAACTTGTTTGTTTTGAATAGGTAATACCTTAACATGGTTCAAAAAAGAAACAGCAAGGTTTACATTTAGAACCTACTCCTGTCCCCATCCACCCCACTCTTCCCACTCCCATAAGTAACCACCTTATTCATTTCTTATATATATCCTTTCAGTATTTTTATGCGGATAAGCAAAAATACATATTCTTAATAATATTTCCCACCTTTCTTACACAAAAGATGGCATATTACTATATGCTATTCTGCATCTTGCTTTCTTTGCCTAAAGAACTGGAGATCTTTCCATACTTACAGAGCTCTCCCATTCTTTCTTACAGCTTCATATAGTATAGTATTCAATTGTATTAATGTACCACAGTTTATTTAACTAGTCTCTTATTGATAGACACATGGGATTTTTCCCTGTTTTTTTCTTTTGCTATTACGAACAATGAGAAAATGTACATACATTAATCTATAAAGTAAGATGTGTTACCAAAAGTTTGGTACTTGTCCCTGTGGCTGAATGAAGAATGAGGACAAGTGGTTTGAGGAAAAGGAAAGAGAAGTTGAATAATTTGCTGGCAAATGAGGAGGATAGCAGACTCTCATCTTAAAGTACCATCATCCTGCTTTTAAGCAGAAATACAGAGCTTTTAAAGGAGGCTTTTAGCTTTGGGATACTGCTGTTTAACTGTGGTTGGTGGTCGTGGTTGGTGGTCCTGGTTGGCCTTATCTCTGGTGAAGATGACCTCATGCCCTTTGCCTGGACAATTCTGTTGAGCCATCTCCTGTGGTTTAACACAAAGAACAAAGAACATTCCTCTGCCCCTCTGGTTACTGGCCCTGGGTAGGAATGCAGGTTTTAATTTCCAAAAAGAGTAGGGGAGGTTTTAAAGAGATAGCTCATAAAACATTTTGCTCTTTTTCAGGCCTTTACCTCTGTTACAGATACATCCTGACAATAACTTAACAGAAATGGAACTGCTAGCTCACTCTCAAAGGATAAATGCATTAAATATGTAGCTGGGCCCCCTGAGATTTTATTATAGTACCATGGCATGTTTAACGACTGAAATAATATAAAATTGGACTAGGCCCTTGGTTGTTTGCACATGTTAACTGCTTGCTTCCTGCTCAACACCCCTTATTCTCATAGCAATTATTTACTGTGGATACACTGATTCTTTGTCAAGCAGGAGGACATAATTCCAGGGTTACCAGGAAAATCTATGTTTTGCAGAAAGAATGAATGCCCCTGAAAAGGTTGTGACTAGCTGCTAACACCCAGAAGTCTGGCTACTCAAGGTGTTATATGAGGCTAAAAGCAACACAGGCTACTACTTACCTTATCCCCCCCTCCCCACCCACTGCGTAAAAGCTCATTGCCTCATCTCTGTGAAAAGACCGGTCTGAGAGACTGCTCTTGAAGGAGCTCAGGAAATTTTACCCCAAAACATGACTACTTTGTGATCCTCCCCATGCACATGGTACATAAACCTCTTTCTCTTATTAATCTACCTTAATTGTCAGTTGGTCTTTCAGAGAACCTTCTGGGGCAACATGGAAGTTTCCCCTTGCCCCCACATTCTCCTGTCTTCTTGCTTTGGCCAAATTGAATAAACCTTTCTCTATCCCCAAGCAATGGTGTCACAGCATTTGGCTTTAGCTATGTATCAGGTACACGAGCCTGAATTTGGGGTTCTACAACAAATCTTTGTTTTACTTAGAGTTTAACCTGTGATATGTGTGAAGAAGAGATTGAACTTTTATCTTTTTTGTATAGCTACACTGCTGTCTCAACACCATTGATTTAAAACAAAAGTCCATCCCTACCCTACTGATTTGACTTTGTACTCATTTTCTATATGCATTTGGTTCTATTTATAGACTTTCTATTCTGTCCCGTTGGTCTGTCTACTCATGTTCCAGGGACTTGGTGTGCAATTTTTTTCATTTTGCAAGGTTAGCTCAGCATGGTGGACAGAGGAATTGGACAGGTACTGTAACAAAGTATTTTACACAAGTAGTTTAAACAAGATGCAAGTTGATTTGTGTCATTTTAACAGTATAGAGGTGAGTGATTCAGGGCTGGTGAGGATGCTCTACCATCACTGAGTCCTAGGTGGCTGTCCTAGCTTTTGCTATCTCCCAGCCAGCAGAATGGGGAAAATGTCCAGAAGACAGCAAAAATTTTTGTTTTTAGGGTCACACTGGTTGTCTAGAACTTGGTCACATGGCCACTCCAAGTTGCAAGGGAGATGGGAAAATGTAGTCTCCTGCTGGATAGCCATGTTCCTAACTAAAACTTAGGAGTTCTATTCATAAAGAAAGGGAAAATGGTCCCTGCTACAGTGGTGGCCTGATGCTAAGGACCCCAATGTAGAAGATATTGGGGCATTTTAACCTGAATAATGGCATCTTTCTTTAGGAATCATCTTTTCTTTAGGAATTCACAGTGGGAGACTAGTGCAGAGGAGTCTAAGGTTCATACAGACTCTACCTTCTTGCCCTCACAGTTGTGGGGTTCCCTTTGCTCAGAGTTTACTATTTGTTAGCGCTCTTGTGCACTTTCTCTTTCTTTCTCTATATGCTGCTGTATGTGCACATTTTTGTTTGTTCTTTTCTAATTGCTTTACTCCCATGTCCTTGGAGATATCTATCTATTTCTAAGGCAACTCTTGGGGCTTGTTAATGAATTAATTGGTAAAAACAGGCCTCCCAGGGAACAAAAGTCAGGGACTGTGTATACCTCTGAATGTCCTATCTCACTTCCTCAATATTTCACTTGAATGGGATAAATACTAGACAATTTAAATAGCTCTTTTACATTTGCAGAAGACTATGTTTGTATATGAAAGAGGATCTGGGTTTTAGACACTGCTAAACAAAAGCATAGGGAAAAAGCCACAAAAGAAAGATCCTATAGCCTAGGGAGATCACATAATTTATCACCTAAACTGGGATACTTTTAAACAATTTAGGGTAGTAAAGTAATTCAATATATTTGAAATGTTGACCTATTGACTGACCAATTGGTGTTATTATATTGGTGCACCATAAAAGGGAAGAATCAACATTGTTAAAATGTCTACACTACCCAAAGTGATCTGCATATTCAATGTGATCCCTATTAAAATACCAACATCATTTTTCTTAGATCTAGAAAAAATAATTCTATGCTTTGTATGGAACCAGAGAAGACCCTGTATAGCAAAAACAATCTTAAGCAAAAAGAAAAAACTGGGAGGCATCAATTTACTAGACTTAAAGCTATACTACAAGGCTATAGTAACTAAAACAGCATGGTACTGGCACAAGAACAGAGCCATAGACCAATGGCACAGAACTGAGAACGCAGATATAAAACCATCCTCATATAGCCATCTGACCTTTGACAAAGCAGACAAAAATATACACTGGGGAAAAGAATCCTTATTCAATAAATGGTGCTAGGAAAATTGGATAGCCACATGTAGAAGACTGAAACAGGATACACACCTCTTACCTCTCATAAAAATCAACTCACGGTAGATAACAGACTTAAACCTAAGGCATGAAACTATAAGAATTCTACAAGAAAATGTTGGAAAAACTCTTATAGACATAGGCCTAGGCAGAGAATTTATGAAGAAGACCCCAAAGGCAATTACAGCAACAAAAAAATAAATAAATGGGACCTGATCAAATTAAAAAGCTTCTGCACAGCCCAGGAAACTATGACGAGAGCAAACAGACAACCTACAGAATCAGAGAAAATATTTGCAGGCTGCACATCTGATAAAGGGCTGATAACTAGAATCTATATAGAACTCAGGGAAATCAGCAAGGAAAAAATCAAACAACCTCATTAAAAAGTGGGCAAAGGACATGAACAGAAACTTTTCAAAAGAAGACAGAATAATGGCCAACAAACATATGAAAAAATGCTCAACATCTCTAATCATCAGGGAAATGCCAATTAAAACCACAATGAGATGTCACTTAACTCCAGTAAGAATGGCTTTTATCAAAAAGTCCCAAAACAATAAATGTTGGTGTGGATGCAGAGATAGGAACACTCATATACTGCTGGTGGGACTGCAAACTAGTACAACCTCTGTGGAAAGTAATATGGAGATACCTCAAAGAGCTAAAAGTAGAACTACCATTTGATACAGATATCCCACTACTGGGCATCCACCCTAAGGAAAAAAAGACATTCTATAAAAAAGACATCTGCACTCAAATGTTTATAGCAGCACAACTCACAATCGCAAAGATGTGGAAACAACCCAAGTGCCCATCAATACATGAGTGGATTAACAAAATGTGGTATCTGTATACCGTGGAGTTCTACTCAGCCACAAAAAGCAATGGTGATCTAGCACCTCTTGTGTTATCCTGGATAGAGCTGGAGCCCATTCTACTTAGTGAAGTATCACAAAATAGGAAAACAAGCACCACATATACTCACCATCAAATTGGTATTAATTGATCAAACCTTATGTGCACATATAGTAGTAACAATCATTGGGTGTCGGGCAGATGCGGGGGAAGGAGGGGATGGGTATATACACACACCTAATGGGTGCAGTACACACCATCTGGGGGATGGACACACTTGAAGCTCTGACTCGGGTGGGGCAAAGCCAATGTATGTAACCTAAACATTTGTACCCATGTAATATGCTGAAATAAAAAAAAATAATAAAATAACTAAAAGAGTGGAATTGGAATGTTCCTAACACAGAGAAATAATAAATGCCTGAGGTGATGCTACCCCAATTACCCTGATTTGATTAAAACACATTGTATGCCTGTATCGAAACAACACATGCACCCTATAAATATATACAAGTATCATGTACCCACGTTAATGAAAAATAAAAAAAAAATTAACAAAAAGCAGAAATGTTCTGAAATGAAGCAAGGAATCCAGGCCTTTGTGACTGCATTGAGCAGCCATTGTTTGATGGATGTCCCTGGGAAGGGGCATAACCTTAGGCAAGGCAGCTCCCTTCACAGAGGGCAATTTCTGAGGGGGAACTCAGCTATGAGCTATCAGCAAGCAATACTCCCAGCAGCTAAGAATAAGTGCCTCAGTTCTGAAAGGGAGAATCTGACTGACATGTTACATTATCATTACACTTAGTTAACTAGAATGTCTACTTAATCGGTGCACATATTTTCCAAGCACTGTGAATAGAAGTCAGTTGAATTTATAACAATAAAAGCACGAGGCTTTGGGATTGCATTGATAGGTGGGCCAATAGGTTGGGGCTGCTCAGAAAAAAAAATGGTGGTATTGAGCCATAATGTCAAGGGTAGGTGAAGGGGATAGAGTTTGGTGGATGAGAGCTCTTTCATGCCTTGTAATAGCATGGATAGGATCATGGGAGGTCCAGGCTAAGATACTAAATTCCCAAAGCCAAGAATAAATTTCAGTAGAATATAATAGAATAAGGGCAGAATCAGGATGAACTTTAATAGGGAAAAACATCTAAAATCCTGTCTCTTAAGTTTACAAATTATTTGTCTAAATATAAGTTCGTATGAAAAATATTTGAGAGGTTTAATTTATCACAAGGTTTAGCACTATGACATGGCTGAGGAAAATGATAATGCAACCTTAAGCCCAGTTAGTGAAAGGTGGCCTTACTAATAACTTATCTAACAGAGGAAAATAAACTACCTAACACAAAGTAAGGGAAATAAGCTCACAGCACATTATTGCCCCTTTAAAGAGAAAACTCACAACACAACTACCCCCTTTGTTTTGTTTAATTAGAGCACCTGTGGCCTAACTCATTCTCTCTAAGAATTTCATATTCTCAGCCTGGGGGCGCGGGCCCCTAAGCAGACAGTAGGGGTGTGAACTCCCCACTCAAGCTGTCTGCCTCAGTTCCTGCCAAAAACAGATTCCAAGGACAGTGATAAAGTCAGCCACACAGAGAAGGGGAAAAAATGTAAAAAGCAAACATAGCAGCTCCATAGCTGCTTCTGTTACCAGTCTGCTGCAGCAGAGGAAAAAAAACATTTTTACCCTTTAAAAATGGCAAGGCGCTCAGCCTTGTTGACTGGCACTTCCTCCTTTCCTCTGTGTGCCCTGACCACTCCCTCCTTTTCTCTATTTCTCTCTCTCTCTCTCTGTCTCTCTCTCAGGAAAGTAAATAAACTTTTTACTTTTATATATCCTAATCTCTGTGTGAGAAATCTTTCTCTGCCCATGGCATGAGCACACAGCGAGCTTTCCACCCTTTCAGTTAGTAAAAGTACAGGTCACTGCAAATAAAATTCTACTGTTCTCTATTCTAACCAGACCTCATCTGTGCCCAGTTCAAGGCACATTATTTTATAACGTGAATACAGAAAAGTGTATGAATCATAAATATACAGCTTGATGCATTTTTACAAAGTATACACACCCATATAACTGCTAAGGTGACCAATTGTTCTTGTTTCCCCAGGACTATCCTGGTTTTAGCACTGAAAGTCTTGCATACTGGGAAAATTCTCAATCTTGGGCAAACTAGACAGTTGGTTATCCTATCCCACTCAGATTAAGAAATAAAAAATTACCAGCACCTTAGAAGCCTTCATATGGACTGTCAGTCACTACCCAACCCTCCTCCACAGAGGAAACCACTATCTCGACTTCTAACACCATAGATTATTTTGAGACACCGTATTTTAATACAGGCACTATGAACTAAAGAACAGAGGTTACAAACCTCATGGCCCGTGGCTGAATCCAGCTGGCAGACATGTTCTGTTTCAGTCCTGTGATGCTGGCCTGTCCAGTTGTGTTTTTTATTTTTTTTGGACTTAATTATTTAATTTATTTAGTTGGTGGACAGTTTTGTTAGTTTTCACACACATGTATAGATTCATGCAACCCCTACCACAATCAGGATACAGAAACTAGTAGGATACTGTATTTACATAGACTTACAATGTGTCCACACAAATTACTTACTGATTACAGTAAAGGAAAAAGAGTATCTTTATGGCTACTTGTGGTGACTCACGCCTATAATCCTAGCTCTTTGGGAGGCTGGGGCAGGAGGATCACTTGAGCCCAGGAGTTCCAGACCAGCATGGGTAACACAGTAAGGTCCCATCCCTAAAAAGAAAAAAAAAAGTAACCTTATGGTAGTGAAACTTGTTATACATCACCTTAACCAAATGATCAAAGTTAACATCCCCAATAATGATACCAGCAAATATCACGTATCTCCTTACGAGACTGTACTGAGAAGGACACAACATGACTTACATAGTATTCCCACTAAAAATGCATAGCTTGAATGGAATCATGAGGAAACATCAGCCAAACTCAATTGATAGAAATTCTACAAAATGAATGGCTTGTACTATTAAAAAAAAGTCAACGACATGGAAGATAAATAAAGGCTGAGAAACTGTTCCAGATTAAAGAAGATTTAAGAAACACAAAAACCAAATATAATATATTATTCTGGATTGAATCTGGGACCAAAATATTTGCTATAAAGGACATTATTAAGACCTGCATCCCCAACCCCTGGGCTGCAGCCCAGTACAGGTCTGTGGCCTATAAAGAACCAGGCTGTGCATCACCGCCTGAGCTCTGACCACCACCTCCCCCTACCCCCCGGTCTTGTGGAAAATCGTCTTCCATGAAACTTAGGAACAGGGCTGCACAGCAGGAGGCGAGTGGTGGGCAAGCTTCATCAGTATTTACAGCCACTCCCCATCACTCCTATCACTGCCTGAGCTCTGCCTCCCCCTGCCCCCAATCACGGAAAGATTGTCTTCCATGAAACCAGTTCCTGGTGCAAAATAGGTTGGGGACTGTTGATTAAGATGATTGGAAAATCTGAGTAAGGACTATATATTAGATAATATTATTGTACTGAGGTTAAATTTACTGATTTTGATAATCGTATTGTGGTTATGTAAGTGAATATCTTAGTTCTTTAGAAATATTCACTGAAGTATTTATGGGTAAAGGAGTATGATATTGTTGGTACATATTGGTGCATGTGTGTGTGTGTGTGTGTGTGTGTGTGTGTATATATATATGGAGAGAGAGAGAATATAATAAATATATCAAAATGTACAATGGGTATATGGGAGTTCTTTGTACTATTTTTGCAACTTTCTATATATTTGAACATATTTCCAAAAGAAAATTAAAAACACTTAACAATATATATCTAAGATAAAGATTCTTCAAAAAAACCCATAACTACATACCATTATCATACCTAAATTTTTTGGTCAAATACCCTAATACCATCAAATATCCAGTCAGTGTTCAAATTTTCTAGGTTGTTTCATAAATGTGTGTGTGTGTGTATGTGTGTTTATAGTTGGTTTGTTTGAATTAGGATCCTAACAAGGACTACTCATTGTACTTGTTTGATGTGTCTCTTGTTTCTTTAAATCTATAGGTTCTTCCACCCCCTTCCTTTTCTTGCAATGTATTTGTTGAAAGAACCAGGTCACGTATCCTGCAGAGTTTCCTACATTTGGGATTTTGCTTATTGCATCCCAGATTACAGTTTAATATAAAGATTTACTAATAATTATACTTATCTTACAATGTAACTAAGTGCCCTTTAATGCAGTAAGTGGTCCATCATTGAACATTCAAACAGAAGCTAGATGTTTTCAAAGGCATTTTTATAGTATAGAAGGTAGACCTGTGGGACCTTCAGGATTGATACCAACCAGGAAATTTTTATAATTCCATGAAAATATCAAAACAGGTGAGACATGGGTAGAAGTCTAGGGAATGGCCACAATTGTAAAATCTACTGTTTTTAATATTCCTCAGAGTTGTTACATTCATCTCTTCGTGGGTTAAGGAATATGTACTGTAGGATATCATCAGGTCTAGCCCTCAGCAAAAGAAGGACCGGAAAAGTGTGTGTGGTGGTTTTAATACATGTCCATAAATTCCTCTATACTTTTGCCTTCCAGAGGTTTTAACCCAATTACCCTCCCCCCAAGTGGGGACTGGACTTAGTGACTTACTTCTAATGAATAGAATATGGCTGAAATGATGGTGTATGACTTGTGATGGTAGGTCATAAAAGGTATCATGGATTCCTCCTTGTTCTCTCTTTTGGATCATTCATTCTGGGGAAAGCCAGTTGCTATGTCATGAGAATACTGAAACAGACTTATAGTGAGGCCTATGTGATGAGGAACTGAGAACTCCAGCTAAGAGCCATGTGAGCACCATCATGGAAGAAGATCCTCTAGTGCCAGTCAAGCCTTCACATAACTGCAGATAACTTGACAAAGACTCTCTCCTTTGACCAAAACTTTAGTCAAGCTCCTCTGAGTCCTCTGCTTGACTAGGCTCCACTTTAGGCTTTCTTCCCTGTCCTTGCAGAATACAATTTGAGCAAGAACCCTGCTAAGTCAGTTTTGGAAAAATCTCCCATTCTTGGTAACTGACCAACCTTGCTACTAGGTGAGGGGTGTTAGAAATTCCAGATCACTTTATTCATTCATGGAATGAGATGGGAAGAGGCTGGGCTTCAGTCCTAGGGTGGATCTATTTCTTATTTGCCCTTATTCCTAAGGTGTTGCCCTTCAGGGTTGCAACCCAAAGCTTGTGAGATTTATCAGGGCCCCTTCTCCTTAGTGGGCCCTGAAGTCCAATTGTTATTCTCTAGTCCCATAAATCTAACCAAAGCTATGCTAAATCTTCTCAGCCTCTCAGCTACTGCTTCTGGAATTGGCAGATGCCTTTATAGGAAAAATAACCCCCAATACAGACTTACTTCTTTGGGTTTCCTTTTCCTCTTGAATCTTGGCTTCTTAATGCTTCGCAGCCCTTGGTAATTCTCCAATACTTCAGACAGATGCTTTTAAAAATTTGTCCAGCTTTTCTACTATTTCTCCATAGGAGTATTAGTCCCAAATACCTACTTCAAGATTACCCTATTAGCAAAGGTAGAACTCCCCTCAAAATGAATTTTTAAAAATGTAAACTTGTTCATACCACTCATGTTTACATCCCTTCAATACAGGGTGTCCCAAAAGTTGCCATATATAGGGAAAATGGGAAATTGTAGCTAAATGTACCTTTATTTCCAAAACATTCATTACAAAATTTTTCCTTTGTATGGGGACTTTGAGGACACCCTGTAGTGTAGCAAGATGTTTTCGGCTGCAAATAACAGTACTCTCAATGAAATATGGCTTAAGTTACAGGTTTGTTAATCTCACATGACAAGAAATTGGGTACTAGGGCAGTGTCAATGTTGGTTTAATTCAGTAGGTCACTGATGGCATCAAGGACTCAGGCTTGTTCTACAGTTCCACTCTGCCATCTTCAATGTTTGGGTGATTATTTACCCTTATGGTGGCAAAATCATTGCTGGAACTCTGTATAGTCATCTCTCATATCAGTGTGAGATTGGTTCTGGGATCCCGTTGGATACCAAAATCCATGGATGCTCAAGTCCCTTATACAAAATGGCACAGTATTTGCATATAACCTACACACATCCTCTTGTGTACTTTAAATCATCTCTGGGTTACTTCTGCTACCTAATACAATGTAAAAACTACATAAATAGTTGTTATACTATATTTTTATTTGTATTCTTTTGTCATATTGTTATTTTTTAATTGTTTTTCTTCAAATATTTTTGATCCATGATTGGTAGTATCCATGGAAACAGAATCTGTGGATAGAGGGCCAACTGTACTATCTGTTTCTGAGTAACAAAATACTTCAAAATTTAGCATCTTAAAACAATAAACATTTATTATTTCACAGTTTCTATAGGTCAGGAATTTGGGAACAGCTAAGTTGGGTGGTTCTGGTTCAAGATCCCTTATGAGATTGTAGTCAGTATGTTGGTCAGGGCTGCAGACATCCGAAAGCTTGACTGGGGCTGGAGGATCTACTTTCAAGATGGTTCATTTCACATAGCTGCTGGCAGAGGCCTCAGTTCTTTGCTGGCTATTGACAGGAGGCCTCAGTTCCTCACCAAGTGGGCCTCTCTATAAGGCTCTTTGAGTATCCTCATGTCATGGCAGCTGGCTTCCCAAGAATAACAAATCCAAGACAGAGATTAAGGAGGAAGGCACAATGCCTTTTATGGTCTAGTCTTGGAAGTCATCCATATTAACTTCCATCACATTGTATTCATCAGAAGGAAGGCACTAAGTACAAACCACACTCAAGGGGAGGGGAATTAGGCTCCATCTTTTGAAAGGAAGAGTATTAAATAACTTGTGGGCATATTTTGAACTACCAAAACCTCTAAATATAATGTTCTCACAGGACAGCATCCCAAGCAAGAAGGTGGGTGGGAAGTGTAAAAGAACAAAAAGCCTTGCTCCTCTAGTTACTCTCTCTTTTATCAGAGAGCAAAGTCCTTCCCAGAATGTGTTAGCATACTTCTTGTTATATTTCATTGGCCCAAACTGGGTCAATGCCAATGCCCATTCCCAGACCAATCCTTGACAAATGGAAATAGGATTCCCATGTTTAGGTCAATCATGATTCATCCTTTGCGGCTAGGAGGTAAACCTATCTTCTGTGAGCACTTGTTACTGGCTCAATAATCAAATCAGGTTTCTGTTAGCAAGGATGGTGGTGGGTGTTGGGTAGGCAACAGTGACTGCAACAGATGGCTTCCCATTGCTCTCAGGATAAAAATCACATCTTTAACATGGTTGTAAAGCCCAAAAGATCTGGTCCCTGCTTACCTTACCTCACCAACATAATTTTAGACCTCTCTTCCCCCACCTTTATTTTCCAGCAACACTAGACTTTTTGTGTTGTGCTAGGCTCCTTCTCACCTTAGCAACTTGGTGTCTCAGCTGCTGCTTCAGATCTGTACTGGATAAAGCTTCCTGATCTTTATGAGCTTCAATGTCCTCATCTGTAAAAAAGAGATAATAATAGTACCTACTTTACAAAGCTATTGTGAGGAGTAAATGAGTCAGGTATGTTCAGCCCTCAGCAGTATCTGACAAACAGTTAAGTGCTCAACAATTGGGAAGTATTGTTAAGTCCAGGCTGTCAAATTTTGTGCTTGTTTTGTTTCCCTGCTGATGCCCTTTCTCACAATTCTATCTTATCCAAAAAGAATTGCTTCCTACTCCCACAGTAACCCAGGTGGAACAAAATAAGTGTTAAACATACCCAGACCTGATTATGAGAAGGCCAGGAGGCACATCTAGGCCTCAAACAGACTCATTTGGAAGTAACTCCAAGGAGTTATTTCCCAATGAGGTTTCCCATAATATACAGCGATGAGATCAAAATAAATAGCTGATTATCTTCTAACTTTATTTATTTTTTGAGACAGGGTGTCACTCTGCCACCCAGGTTAGAGTGCAGTGGCATTATCACAGCCCACTACAACCTCAAACTCCTGGGCTCAAGCAATCCTCCTGCCTCAGCCTCTGAGTAGCTAGGACTACAGGTGCACACTAATTTTTCTATTTTTTGTAGAGATGAGGTCTCGCTCTTGCTCAGGCTGGTCTTGAACTCCTGGCCTGAAGTAATCTTTCTGCCTTAGCCTCCCAAAGTGCTGGGATTTCACCACCATGCCTGGCCTATCTTATAACTTTAAATTTATATTTCACTTGTATCTTAATATCAATGCGCTGAGTTACTATTTTCCTGCATCTTACCTGGACCTTGAGTGCCATACCTGGGAAATTTTTAGTCTGACTCAAATTACTTCCTTCCAGCTAATTCCGAATAGTGTCACCTATAATACAGTAGTTAAGTGTATGGACTCTAGATCATGGCTGCCTAGGTCTGAATCTACCATTTACAATACCTGAAACCCTAAGCAAGTCACTAAACTTCTTTGTGCATCAGTTACTTCATCTGCAAAATGAGGATGACAGTACCTACTTCCGAGTTTTGTGAGCATTAGTTAATATATTTAAAAAATGCTATATGTGTTTGCCATTAGCATCAATCGTGCCGTAACCAGAAAAATTACATTGCACTTTTTATTATAAAAAAGGTGGGGGGAAGAGGGCCTGGGCCTTTTCAAACTTTTGAGAGGTCTCAATTATTAAGTAAGCCTTACGTAGCAGAAATCCATCTGGAGGAACCGGGAAATCACCAGTTTCCAAAAGGAGGTGCGTTTGCATTGAACCTGGTGAGGCTGCCGCGAATTCCTCAGGACAGGGGGTGGCGCTTTTCCCAAAGCAGTCGCGGGCTTGCGCAGTGCTGCAGCTGCTCTGGGCTCAGCTGGGGGTGGGGTGAGGGTTGGGGGGACGCGGCGGCGGAGGCCTTGGGCCTAGTACACTCTCCACGTCCGACCGCAGGGCCACCCGGCTCCCTTCCGCTTCACCTGCAGGTCGCGTGGTGCCACCTCCCGCTCCGCCCACAGTCAGGAAGGTTCCCCGCGGCTCGGGGCGTGCGGGACGTGACAAATGGAAGCCGCACGTCTCACCAGTCCTCTCGCAGACGGACAGCGCCAGGGAGCAATGGCAGCGCGCCGGCCGCTTTGGGCCGCGGCCAATAGAGGCTGTTCTTTCTCGGCGCGCTGGGCGCCGCTGCCGGGAAGGGGCGGGGCGTCAGGAGGCAGTGTGGGAGCGGTTCCGGCCACCGCGCTTGGCATTCAGCACGCGTCCCCTGCGCTCGTCTGCTGTGGTCTCTGCCGCTATCTGAGTTCCCTGGCCTCTCGCCCCCGCTGTATTGCCAAAATGTCGCTTTCCAACAAACTGACTCTGGACAAGCTGGACGTGAAGGGGAAGCGGGTCGTTATGAGGTAATGCTATACATCGCGCGCCCTCGGGGCTTTTGCTGCAGTCTCTCCGTCCTGGGCCGACTTTCTTTCCTGTCTGCTCAAAGTTGCTTTTAGCCATCGGCTGGGCCCCGGGGGTCCTAGGCTTGTAGGACAAGGCCGTCCTCCGTTGTAGCTGAGGCTGTGCACGGGTCTGATGATTTCTAACCTAATTTCCCTCAGCTCAGACAGCGGCTGAAGTCACCCTTTGGGGGTGGATCCCAATGAGGAAGGGCTCAGATTGCCTGGACCCATTTTGACCTTTTGCCAATTGCTGAAATGCAGTTCTGTTGCTTCCAGCTCCTAGTCGCGGAGACGGGACTTAATGCTTATCCTGCAAATCTCTAGGCCCCAAGGAAGAGACCTTGAAAGGTCATTTGGTTAATTTCCTTTTCCCCACCGTCCTAGACCGTCCCAGACGAATGAGAAACGGCCCACATTTCAAAGGTCCCTGCACAAAAGGATATCTTTCCCACATGATGTTGGTTTAAATGTTGAGGAGTAGAACACTCCTAAAGAATTGGGGGTGGAAGAGTAGGGTGGGGCGCACCAGAGGAGGCCCTGCAGAGCTTATGTAACAGGCCTCTGCCGCCCTACCGTGTTGTGCCATTGGACTCCAGGCTATGGCGTTTGCATCAGGATTGTGACACATGCTGGGTAATGGTAGAGCAGGGTGTGGCTGCTCATACTTGCTGTCCTCCAACCTCATCCCTCCATGTGGCTACAAAAGCAGGTTATTAGAAGTGGGGGAGCCTCCCCATGCACTTTGAGGTCTCCTCTTACTCTGTACACGCGGATCCCTCTTCACTTTCCAACATGGCTTCTCCCTTAAATGCCAGAATTACTAGTGGATGGAGCTGTAACATTTATTGCTTTTTTGTAATGTGGTACATTTGTGTATGTCAGGAACAAAGTACAGGAAGATGGTTAGGTGTGTAATTGGTGGACTTGACTGTTGATATACCTTAAGAGGTGGTGTTTTTGAGAGGCCATAAGGGCTTGCATTGATTGTCTTGTGAAGCTTTGACCTTTTTGAGAAGTGGTTGATTGATGGGCAGGCATGTGAATGGTGTGATCCAGCCCCTTCCCAATTAGGGCTGGTTCAAGTGAGGGCATCTTTTGGATGTTAACAGACATGTAAGGCAGTAGGGGATCTCCTTTACCCTAGCTTTAAACATATGAGGGCACTTACTCTAAAAGGACATGTAGCTCTCCCCTGCCCTCTACTTTCATTATGGCCAATATTAGCTTTTAGGTAGCCTTCTCTGTCATGCTATAGAGATAGACAGAAGGACCCAATAGCTTATGTCCATGAGAAATACCTGGTGTCCACATTTCCCCAAATTCATAGGCTTTTGTAATCTGGACAAAGTAGGAGTCACAGCCATTCTAATATTAGGTAAGTGTCCTTTCTGGCCCTCATATGATCCTAAAGAAAGGAGATAGGTCCTGTTAAAAAAAAACAGGACAGGTGAACATTGTCATGCGACTAGCTCTTAGGTTTTCATTATTTCTTCCCATCTCCACTGTATTCAAGACCGACCTTTCCAGATGCATGTACCAGCTGAAAGACAAGGAGCGGGGCATCATGCTGGTGACCTTCCTGTAATTGCAGTCCTGGGCTTTATCTCGTCTCTCCTCAGGGAAACTGGCATGAGGGATTATGGAAAATGACCTGTTAAGGTTACTGAACTTGCAAGTTGGTGGCAGAGCCAAGACTAGAATTTGGGTCTCCTTGGCTACCACCAGATCCTCTAAATGCCCAAATAATGACCAAAGACAGGTTGAAATAGACTTTTTGTCTGCTGAAGGTTGCAATTAATAATTTCCCCTGTAATCTGGATAAATTTTACTTAATTAAGCCAAGGACAGGAAGATACTTTCTTCCCTGATTGTTAATATATCTCTTTTGAACATAGAGTCACATGGTAGGCCAACTTTTTTGGAGGGGCCTAGGCAGCCATGCAGTGTCAGCTCATTTCCTTTTTGTTTTCAATGCCTTTATGTGGTGGTTTCTGGCAGCATTTCAGAAATGAGGCTTGCTAAGTAGTGGCTGCTTCATTTGCCTCCTCTCTTTGCCCTGAAGAAGGGAACTCTGGTATTTGCTGACTCTTCTCTGGTCCCCTGGTTTGAATTGCCAAGGGAAATTGATTTATTGAGGGAATTCTAGATAGCCAGAAACCTTTGACTGGTTAACTACCAGGTACTACTTTAGTTTTTTAGGACTTCAGTTGACTTTACAGCCTCTTTGAGCAAACTTCTGCTTATTTTTGCGATGTCATTTCCTTTCTTTCTCTCACAGGTTGCCAGTCATCCTTTGCCTGCTTATGAAGCACTTCCCTTTTGCTTGTTCGTCCTGTTTTTTTTAAAACCTTGCTGGTTTTCTCTAACTTGTTGTAACTTGTTAAGCAACAGCCTTGATGTAGTGGAAAGAAACAGAGAGGAAAAACTGAGAACAGAGAAAAAAAGTCTCGAAGATAGCCATAATAGCCCAATTTTCTAGTCAGGGACAGTGAAGCAATGATGGACATGGTTCTTTGAGAGTTTTTAATGGAATGGGACATGGAATCTAAAATTTCAGGTGATAGAGACTTGATATTCTTATTCCACCTATATCAATATTTTTTAATGTTTTATTTTGAAATAATTATAGATTCACAGGAGGTTGCAAAGATAGTACAGAGGTCTTATGTTCACCCAGTTTCCCCGAATGGTTACATTTTATATAATTATAGTACAATATCAAAAGTAGGAAATTGACATTGTTATAAAGTAGATACAGTTCTATGCCATTTTGTCACTGTGTAGATTTGTGTAACAACCACCACCACAATCAAGATACAGAACTGTTCAGTCACCACCAAGATCTGCTTCATGTTACCCCTTTATGGTCACCTAACCCTATTTCTAACTCCTGGTAACTACTGATCTGTCCACTGTTTCTAAAATTTTGTCATTCCAAAAATATTGTATAAGTGGAATCACACAGTATGTAACCTTTTGGGATTAATTTTTTCACTCAGCATAATGTCCTTAAGATTTATCCAAGTTTCACATGTATCAACAGTTCATTCCTTTGTATTGCTGAGTAGTATATGATACATACTTTACTGTGTATGTATCATAGTTTAACCATTTACTCATTGAAGGACATTTGGGTTGTTTCCAGTTTTAGTCTATTACAAATAAAGCTGTTGTGAACATGTACAAATCTTCGTATGGACATATGCTGTTATTTCTCATGGATAAACTCCTAGGAGTGGAATTGCTAGGCCATATTTAAACTTTTGAGGGATTCCCCAGACTGTTTTCCAAGTGGCTGCACCATTTTCATTTCTACCAGCAGTGTATAAGTGATCAGTTTCTCTTCATCCTTACCAGCATTTTCTGGCGTCAATATTTTTTGTAGTCATTCTTCATTCTGATGGGTGCATAGTGATAACTGACTTTGTGCCTTAGGCAAAGCTTGGGCGTGTTTCAAGGAAGTGGAAAAGGAAGAGGTGCAGATTTTACATAAAACAGAACAAGTAGAGTGTGTAGGTAAGAGCAGTTCCTATGTTGGAGTCCTCCAAGGAGAAGCTAAAAGCAGAGCTGTTGTTGAGAGTGTAGGAAATGATGGGAGATAATCCAGAGAGCAATGAAGAGAGAGTACAAATCCAGTTTTTTTCAGTAAGCTGATCATGATAGCATGGATAGATGAGACAAATTCTTAAGTGTCTCTGTCAAAAGACTTTCCTTCCTGTAAGGGTCTGGGGGTAAGGAGCGGCATGGCAAAGAGTGGCTTGTGCTCTTTCTATTGCCATTAGCCCTTTTGAGCATGGGCCTTCTGGGAGGTTGCTTGGGGGAAAATGACCCATGGTAATGGGATACTCTATCTTCTTTGCAATGCACTTTAAGGCTGGCAAGGGCCTTGTTCAAGATATTTAAAGGAGATGCTTAGAATCAGAATCATGTGGCCCAAAATAAAGTAGAGCATATTTCTTTCTTCAGAGGCATACTGCCTTTAATTTTGAAGACTTTCTTTAAGATGTTTTAATATAGAATTATTTCCCTCAACCCACCTTTGGAGAGATTTCTCTTCAGTGAAGTAGATAGGAGTTCAGGCCTAGGGGGTATAGGAAATTGGTGGTCTTCTCAGTAGGTCTGTAGGATTTTATAATTGTCTGCCAGGGCTCAGCCTTAGAGGGAAAGGGGTAGTGAAAAAGGCAGAGGAAAAGGATGGAGATTTGTTATCAAGGAGAGCAGCAGTCGTGACTAGATCATACTTCCCTGTAATCCCTTTGTGAATAATGCTAGATGTTTTCAGTAATAGTTGAAGTACCTTTCAAATCACAGAATTACATTTTGGAGAAGCATTAACATAAATAATAATAGCCAACATTTTTATAGCACTTACTGTGTACCAGGTACTCTTCTAAGCACTTTACAGATTGTTAGCTTATTTAATTGTCTCAATAACCATGAGGTAGATACTATTATCCCCATTCTGTAGGTGAGAAAAAAAATCACTTAAAAATGATCTTGGCAGGCAAAACTTAGACCTTTAAAATAGCTGCCAGACATCATTATTTTCGGCCACATTGAAGTAGGCTGCGGTTCCAAGGATTTCAGAAGAATTGGTTTTTAAAAATGGCAAAGAAGCAATCTGTTGGGTAAGAAAGGAGAGACTGCAGTAAATTATTTTTTTGTGCCATCTTGATCACTTCCTTTCTAATTTTCCTATTTATCAGGTGGGCTGGGGCACATGTCCCACCTTCTCTCGGGCTTTTGAAAGAGGCTATCTTATTTATATTGTATTGCTTGAAGGATAGTGTGTGAACTTTGTACTAGACACTGGGTTTTGTTCATAGCTTTAAAGCCCCAGGCTTTCTCCAAAAAGAAATGATACAGTCTTGATGTGTTTTATTTTTCCAGATAATTTTTTTCTTCAGAGTGATATTAGCTTCATAAGGACCCAGAAATAGTATCAAAGGAATCAGAATCAAGATGGATTCCTTATTATTCCTCATCCCTCCAGCTGCTACTCAGATACTAACATGCCAGACCCAGATAGAAATCTTTTTAGATGGAACTAGCTTTAGCTTCCCAGGTCTTCAGGGCTAGTTCCTGTGATTAAGTTAGGTTTTATTTTTTAAAGATTTCTTTTTAAAGTAAATGAGATGTGTACCTAAAAGGGCACAAATCATAAGCTCAAAGATCACCACAAAATGAACATATTTGTACAATCGATCACTCAGGTCAAGGAATAGAACATTACCAAGAATCCCTCTGGTGTCTTATCCCAGTCACTACTCCCTCCCTCCCTCCTCCCCATGACTGATCATTTTCTTGACTCTTAATGCCACTGTTTATTTTTAAGGTGCAATTTGAACTTCCAACTTATTTAATTGGTTCATTAAAAGTGCTTCTCCTAATCTTTGAGGGAACAATAAATTGATCATGGCTCTGAACCCTTGTTTCTATTTTAGAGTGGACTTCAATGTTCCTATGAAGAACAACCAGATAACAAATAACCAGAGGTAAGGTCCCTGCTAAGCCTTGGGTTAGATGGGTTTAAGATGTGTGTGGGTATATAGGATGAAATGGTTTTCCTTTCATATTAAAGAACTATAGCAACTTAAGCCATATGATGTTGGCTTTCCTTCAACACACCATCTGGTCTGCTTTCTTATTTATGAGAATATAAATGTAAAAACTATCATCCTAAGAAAGTGATTCCTTCCCCGTTTTTTAGAAATTTGAAGAATTTGGAGTTACTCATATTTAAAGAATATTAAAGTTTAAGGTTACTTGGATTTTCTTGCAAAATGAAGAATTATACTAGAGAAGGATTTTTTAATTTTTAATTTTTTAATTATTTTTAAAATTTTTTATTAAGAGAAGGATTTTTAAAATACCAATAATTATTAAGCTTACATGTAGTTTTATAAACCCCTATTCCAGATGGCCCAGATAAAATGAGTTTTTGAGAATCTTGATTTATTTTTCTTCTAAAAACAGAAGGGAAAACACTTCAGAAGTAACATTTTTAGTCAGTTTAGCTGCTCTAGTTTCTTGGATCCTGGAGTCACAGAGCAGAAATTTTAGTTATAATACTGCTCTTGCCTTTGACTAGATTATAAAAGAAGGTTTTTATTTTCAATTTTAAATGAAAGGTTTGAGCTGGCAACGTGCTTCGCAATGATCTAGACCAGTGCTGTCTAATAGAAATATAATGTGAGCCATATTTTATTTAATCCAGTAAGTCTAAAATAATAATTCCAAAATGTAATCCATATAAAAATTAATTAAAGGGAAATTTAACTTTTTTTTTTGTACTAAGTCTTCGAGATCCAGCATGTATTTTACACTTATAGCACATCTCAATTTAGAGTAGTCACATTTCTAGTACTACATAGGCACACGTGGCTAATGGGTATCATATTGGACAGTACAGGTCTAGACCCAGAAAATTTTTAGGTATTGGTCTCAGAATAGAGCCTGGTGTTTTGCTAAGCACATTGCTGCTGTACCATAGTGGCAAGGTGCTTGTACAAGGCAACTCTGATCCTTGTTGATTTTCATTATTCTGCAGCATAAAGAAAAGATTGGAAATATGCCTATCAATGTATTTTAAGAATAAAGAATAGAGAAACATATCTGAGAATCTTTTCATTTCTAGAAATCCATGGAGTCGATTAACAAAATGAAGCATTAGAAATAATAGAACTTGCTGATAAGGGATGGATAACCCTGAAAACTAATTGGTTTCATTGCACATACTTTGTGTCTGATACGGGCTTTTTTTATATGCTATAAATGAGTTTTAGGCTGGTCCGAAGGTAGTGAGTTATCTCACTTGATTGTTGACAGTCAGTTACAGATTGAACTCCTTGCTCTACTACTTTCCTCCCTTCTCACTACTGCACTTGACTAGTCTAAAAACAAGAGGACAAAACAAAAAAAAAATGAGGTTTTATATCTGCTAAAGGGCATAAGATAATTTTAGAAATATAACTTGGCTTTTTTTTTATTTTTTTTATTTTTTATTTTTTTATTGTTTGTTGTTTATAGGGGTACAGGTGTTTAGGTTACGTATGATGCCCTTGCCCTCCCTTCCCCCCAAGTCCCAGTCCCAAGCATGTCCATCTCTCGGAGGGTGCGCATTGCACCCTTTGTGTATGCATATATCCGTCCCCTCCTCCCCCTCGCCCCTCCCCCTTCCCCCTCTCTCCCTACCC
>RJWJ010005917.1:0-65469 GCA_004363605.1 Indri indri
CAAGGCCAAGTTCACATCTATATTCTTGTCTCTTCAGTTTTGCAACAAAACATAAAAACATGGCGGCCCCAGGCCCGGGGCTGCAGTCCCCTGCCCTGAAGGAGGACTTGTGAAATGTAGGTTTCTGGGCCCCACCGCGGACCCAGGAAGCCACATTCCCAATAAGGTTCCATTTTAACAGGTTCCCCAGGTGGCGATTGTGCATAGAAAGCTGGAGAAGCTCCCCACGTAAGGTAGCAGGGGCCTGAGGGGTGGGGACACAGATTTGTGTTCTAGAAAGGTATGCCCAGCTACTGGGCAAGGATAGGCAGTGGGGCCTGGCGGCATCCACGTGGGAGAGGTCGGTGGCCAGGGCCAGGGCAGATGGTGACAGTGACGGGTTGTCAGCAGAGACTGTGTTTGAGATTCAGGGGCTGGAATGGACGGGGCCTGGTGCTGGTGAGCCTCGGAGGTGAGCGAGGGTCCAGGCAGTGCCTATGGAATCATAAAACCTGATCAGGCCGCAGGGGGCCTGGGCCCTGGGCAGATTCCATCAGGCGAGAGCCCACCCCCCTGCTGACCTGGGCATCCCTGGGCCCCTCCGTGTCACACGGTGGGGTCAGGGGAGGCGACTCAAGACTGTGAGTGGGGAAGAAGGGAAAACCCACCCTGCCCTGCCCCCAGAGGAGCCTGCAGCCCGCTGGGGAGGCTGGAGGGAGCCGCCAGCGGGAAAGGTGGGCATGGCCTGCAGTGGCTGAGGGGTGGGGGTGCACGGGAGGGGAGGCTGCTTCTCACCTTCCTACTGAGCTACACGGTTCAGAAATCATCTTGATAATAAAAATAGTAGCCGTGCAAATAACAGCAGCAGCTATTGCCACTGATTGAGGACTTGTCATGTGCCAGACACTAAGCACACAGCCTGGAAGTGGCAGAGGTGGCTCTGTTGGACCCCAAGCCATGGGCTGGGCACCAGCCTCCTCTGTGCCAGGCAGAGAGGGTCTTAAGACTCCACGCCTGCCCTCAGAATGCTGACAATCTATGTGGTGATGAGACTGCTGTAGATACATCTCTGGAAGCATCTAGAAGGCTCTAGAAGGTTCATGCACCTCTAGAAGGTTATGCTGCCAAATGGCAGCTTTTGAGACCATATGGGACTAGAGTATTAATCAGCTGCAGGAGTTCAGAAGAGGGAGTGCTCGTAGGAGCTTCTGGGGAAGGCGTGACTTGAGCCGAATGCTGAAACAGCAGCCGTGTGGAACCAGTGAGAGGAAGTGACATAGCATCCCAGGCGGGAGGCTCCACAGGGACAGGGCGTGGGGGTGAGAATTCAGCTGGAGCGGTGCGTGGCGGGAGGCAGGGACCCTGAATGCCAGGCCGAGGGTGGACACCTACAGCCCAGGCCAGGCGTGTGCCCTCATGCTCATAAACCACCTGGTGGGTATAACACGAGGACATCAGGGCAGCCACCATCGTTGGGTCTGGGACGGCTCCCCATTGTCGAGCCAGGTTTGGTGAGTTCCCAAGAGTAAGAGTCATCCAGGAAGGAGAATGGAGGCCTCAGATTTCCTCAGAATCCTGGGAGAAAATCTCCCACGCCCCACACCCACCTTGACTAAGGGCCCACAGCGGGTGGGCAGCAGTGCAGATCCAGTCATTGGCTTGACTGGCCCCTGCCCGCCTCTAGCAGAGGGGGCCACCCTGGGTTCAGACCCTAATCCTCCATTTACTGTGGGACTCTAGGCAAATTCCTTAACCTCTCTGAACTCAATTTTCTAACCCATGGAGTGGGAATGAAAACTCCAACCTCCAAAAATTTATTGATTTGTTTTAGGATTAAATGAGACAATGCAAAGAAAGTAGGTAGCAGAGAACACGGTGCAGACCTCACATCTGAAAAATGTTGCTTCCCTCACTTCCATCAGCCAGGTGCGGCCACAGAAGGTTCTCGCCTTCTTGCCCCTGTGCGTGCATAACTCTCGCCTCTCGTACGTCACCCGACAGCGGAGCCAGGCTCAGAACCCCACGTGATACAGATGGGGTTGTCTTTTGTCTTCACATTTTACATAAAAATCGAGTTAATTTTCTATAAGATATGAGGTTGAGATTGAGGTTTATGTTTTGAAAAATGGATTGTTCATCATTTGTTGGAAAAAGTATCCTTTGTCCGTTGACTAGCACACGACGTCGACCTCCCCCATTTTGCTGGCCTTGTTACCAGATCTTGGTGCTTTTCGCTTCTTCATTTAATAAATACTGGGGCGCGACTGGACATCCATATGCAAAAAAAGAATCTTAACCCTTACCTCACACCGCATACAAAAACATGCTCACGATGGATCATAGACCTAAATGTAAGCTCTACCACTATAAAACTTTTAGAAGGAAATGGAGAGAATCTTTGGCACTGGCATTAGGCAAAGAATTCTTAGACATGACAATAAAAAACAATTCATAAAAGAAAAAATAGGTGAATTTCACTTCATTGAAATTAAAAACTTTTGCTCTCAGAAAGGTATTGTTGAGAGAATGAAAAAACAAGCCGTAGGTGGTAAGAAAATACTTGCAAATCACATGTCAGACAAAGGACGTGGATCCGGAATACGTAAACAACTATCACAACTCGGCAGTCAAAAAAACAGCCCCATCAAAAAGTGGGCCAGAGGCCGGGCGCGGTGGCTCACGCCTGTAATCCTAGCATTCTGGGAGGCCGAGGCAGGCAGATCGCCCTGAGCTCAGGAGTTCGAGACCAGCCTGAGCAAGAGCGAGACCCTGTCTCTACCAAAAATAGAAAGAAATTAATTGGACAGCTAAAAATATATATAGAAAAAATTAGCCGGGCATGGTGGCGCATGCTTGTAGTCCCAGCTACTCGGGAGGCTGAGACAGTAGGATTGCTCAAGCCCAGGAGTTTGAGGTTGCTGTGAGCTAGGCTGACGCCACGGCACTCGCCCCAGGCAAGAGAGTGAGACTCTGTCTCAAAAAAAAAAAAAAAAAAGTGGGCAAGAGACCCACACAGACACATCATCAGAGAAGAGGCACAGGTGACAAGTAAACACATGAAAGATGCTCAGCCGCCATCAGCCACCGGGGAAATGAAGGCCAGAGCCACTCCCCAGCCACTAGGACGGCTAAAAAAACACTGCTAATGCCAAGTGCTGATGGGTTTGCACAGCGGCGGGAGCCCCCATGCATCGCTGGGGAGGATGCAGACGGACGCGACCCTTCTAGAAAACAGTCTGGCATGTCCTTAAAAAGTTAGCCGTATTCTTACCACGTGGTGCAACCATTCTGCTCCTGGGCGTTTATTTCAGAGAAACGAAAACTTAGGTCTATGCAAAGACACACACATGAACGTTCACAGCAGCTTTAGTTGTGACAGCCTGGAGACAACCCCAATGTCCTTCGATGCATGAATGGGGACACAGACTGGTACGTCAGTGCTAGGAACTATTGCTCAGCAGCAAGAACGAGCAAACAACTGATACATGCAGCAAATTGGATGGAGTTCAAGACTGTTATGCTGAGTGAGAAAGGTCAATCTGAAAGATCACATGCTACACAATTCCAGCTATATGACATTCTCCAAAAGACAAAGCTACAGGGACGGAGAACAGATCAGTGGTTGCCAGGGGCTAGGAGTGAGGGGAAGGTGTGACCACAAGAGGATAGCAAGAGGAAACTTTTTGGGGTTGTTTGGAAAACACTCGAACCATGTTTTCCTCTGCTCGCACGCCATAACAACACAGATGACCAAATGTGGGACGTTTCTCCCCACCATGGCAGTGGACTCCAGCCGGGTGTCTTCCAATCTGATTCCGACTCTATCTACCTGAAGGTAGTGTCAGACCCCACAGGCTGGGGGCTCAGTCCCCAAAACTGTCCCCCACTTCAGACACCAGTTGCAAGTCCAGGCTTCCAGAACTTCTGACTGACTGGCTTCAAGTTGGGGTTCCCACAACCCCCTCTTTGGGTTTGATGAATCTGCTAGAGCAGCTCTCAGAACCCAGCGAAGCACTTACCTGCATTACGGGTTGATTATAGAGGATACGACACAGGACACAGAGGAAGAGATGCCCAGGATGAGGTGTAGGGGTGGGGCCACCCCCAGGAACCTCCATGTGTTCAGCTGTCCCGAAGCTCTCTGAACCCTGTCCTCTGGGGCTTTTATGGGACTTCATTGGCCGTCATGACTGAAGCGTGGACAACCGCGTTGCAGTGATTGGAACAAAGGGTACGATCTGCTAGTAACTGAGCGGGGAAGCTCAGCAAGGCCTATGTGTCCAGATCCTTCTTGTCCTCTCTGCGTAGCGTCCTTGGCCAGGGTACAGGGCGGGCCCCTCTCTGCAATGAGGGTCTTACAAACCACAATCAGAGTCCTGAGATTGTTTTCCAGGGCCTGTTTCTGAGGCCTGAAGCACCCAACATAATAGCAAAAGGCGGTAACAAGGACTACGGGAGTTACGAGCATGGAACATGGACAAAAACATGTACATATGCATTGCACACATATCACATACATATATCATAATATCACAGGGGTGACAGAATCGTGGAGCTATTCTGTATTCTGATTGTGGTGGTGGTTACACAAATTTATATATATTATAAAATTCATACAACTGTACTCCAAAAAGAATTTAATAAAAATGCAATTTTTAAAAAGATCATGTAGGGCCTCGAGTTCTCAAATGGTTTTTCCGTGTAAGCCACGCGGGCCTGAGCTCTCCCCTACAGCACCTGAGAATGGATTAGAAGTGGGCACGGCCTCCCGTGCGCCAGGGCCCGCAGCCCGGCAAGCGGAGAGCTGGCTGACTTGCAGCTCTGCTTGTCCCCTGAGTGGTGCTTTTGTGCAGTGACCAACCTACGTGACTGTCCATGTGGGTCCTGGGGCCCGCATCTTTTCTTCTCAGGCTGTGTTCTTCCCCCATAGACGGAGCTTTGACAAGCAGTCCCCGGGGAGTGAGGGGCGGGCTGTGCGTCAGCCCCGCTAGCCAGGCGGGGGCTTCTTGCTAATGGCAGCAAATGCACTTAGTGCTGAGGCTGCAGCCTGGTGCTTTGGGGGCCTGGTGCTTAATGGCTGGCCTGCCAGGGAGGAAGAAGGATGGGCGGCCAGCCAGACACACAGCCGGGCTCAGACGCCGGGAGGAGGGGGAGGACCCCACCCGGTGGACACCCACCGCCCTCAGACAGGTGGGGTAGAGTTTGAGGGGAGGTGAAGGAAGAAGGGCCCTGCCCGGAGACTGCTGGTCTGAGCTTGGTGCCTGGCTGGGCCCAGCACACAGCACACCTTGTTTGCTCCTTGACAGTGGAGAGATCACTCCTCCGCAGGGTGGGTTTCAGGAGGGTCAGCCACAGCCGGCTCTGCCCCAGAGAGCTGGGGACGAAGAGTGGGGTCCCAGCTATTATTTCCTGAGTACCTCTAGAGGGCCTGGCACTGTGCTGAGGGTGCCACCAGAGTGGCAATGATGACAAAGCCACCAATAGCAATAATGCGAATAACAGGTCATGTGTGCAGAGTGCATATGGGGGCCGGGCTGACTCAGCCTAAATAATTCCAGAGGCTGGTGTGTTGCTGCCTTCACGTCGCGGTAGGAAGCTGAGGCTCAGGGGTGAGGCTTGGTGCTCCAGTGTGGCCCAGTCTGCAAAGGGGAGCTTGACCCCCTGGATGGCTGGGCCTGCAGCCCCTGCAGTCTGCTTCAGCCTCAGCCCCATGACTTAATTTTCCTGAGCCTCAAGTCTCTCAGAGCTAAAAGGGCATGTTGCTTTTGCATATATAGAGGAGGCCCGACTCCCTGCAGGCTGTTCTTCGAGATTGGCTTAGTTCTCGCCTCCTTCAGGAAGTCTTCTCTGACCCTCTCTGAAGTGGGTCAGAGCATCTTGGAGAAGCAGATTTCTCACTCCTCTTCAGGAGCCAAAATTTGCGTCTTCTGATGGTGCAGTGTGAGGACAGATGTGGGATCCCAGCAGCCATTGCTGCTACCCAGAGTGGGCCCAGCCGGCATTGTGAGGAAGGAAAAGGGGAAAGAACTGCAGAGAAACCAAGACAGAGCCCCAACAGCATCCTGAACCCCTGGATCAAACCATGCCTGAAACCCACTCCCACTTCTGCATCGTTTCATCATATGAGCCCATAATTCCTATTTCGATTGGATTTTCCATCTGTTGTAACTGAGAGTTCAAACAGATACAGGAATTCACCAAATTGTGGACAGTGGCTATTCCAGGGAACCATACCATGAGGGAACTTTCATTCTTCAATGTGTATACATATTTTATATCGTTTGTAGTTTCACAAAGGGCATGCAGCAAAATCAATGCCAGTGTTTCTGTCTTGAGCAAGCGAATTGGCCATGAGCTTGTGGCTTGAAGAGCCGGGTGGGAGACAATGTCAGCAACAGAGGAGTGAACTGGGGGAAAATGGCAGTTTTGACCCAGGCATGGGAGGGCTCTATGGAGCTCCTACGTGGACTCTCAGGGGCTGGTGCTCAGGAGGGAGTATGTGGGGTGAGGGAGAGTCCAAGCGGGGCCAGGTGGCAGGGCTGAGGAAGGTCACACCACAGCCCATGGCCACGGCCTTCCCCCTCAGCGAAGCGGATGAGGCTTCTTTCCCTAGTACACTCCTTTGTGGGGCTGTCACGGCACCTCAAGTACCCCCGTTGTTGGACCTGATGACTAAGGCCACGTGTGAGTGGCAGAGCCCTTCAGGCCACACATTTCTTGAAAGTGGCCTCCCAGCCATTTCCCATTAGCACAGGTGGCAGGGACCCCTCGGATGCAGTCAACAAGCTGATTCCTCGAGCCTGAGTCAATGTGCCCAGGACGGGCGTAAGTAGCGGCGGCAACGTGCTTCGTCTGAGGCCTTGCGCTACCTAGAATGACAGGCCACCCTCGATCTGCCTCATCCTCCAGGGCCCTGGGATGTGGGCCAGGCAGCCTGCCGCCTCCATTTCACAGAGGAAGACGTTCAGGCACAGAGAGGCAAAGCAACTCGCGCATGATCACACAGAGGCAAGGACTGGGGATGTGGGAGCTGAAGAGGCTCGCTGAAGGAGTACGGACCCCAGGCAAGGGGAGCTTCTGCCCAATGCCCACAGCTGCCCTGGGCCACGTCATGTCCGTCGCTCTTCCCTGAGTGCCCAGTCCTGTGCCCTGTATTGGTCATCACCTTGAACCCTCAAATATCCACTCACGAGCCCTTTTTATAGCCAAGAAAACGGAGGCTCAAAGAGGTTAGGTAATGTGCCCAAGGTCAGAAAGCCAGTGAGGAATAGAGGTCTCGGGCGATTTAGGGCCCAGAGCCTGTGCAAAGGCCCTGAGGTGGGCCCCAGGAACAGGGTGCACTAAAAGAACTGTAAGAAGGCCAGCAGGTCCTCTGTGCCCCATCCGAGTCCTCCTTTATCAAGGGAGAGGCTCCAGCCTCCAAGGATGTGGCTTCTTGGTGGGGCAAGGCTCCATCCATCCTGGCCTCCGCTTCTGTGCGTGTGGTGGAGGGGCACGGAGGGGTCCCTGGCGTCAGGAGAAGTAGAAGACCCAGAAAGTGAGAGCTATGGGTGGGGACGAAGCGGGGACACAAGCGGAGGGGTGTAATGGGGGCTCAGGGGCGGGGCGGGGCGGCCTTCCCCATCACGCTGGGTCAGACCTCCAGGCCTCCCCGCGGGGACCGGGGCGCGGGCACACAGGCACCCACGCGCGCTCACACGCGCTCTCACGCGCGCTCGCGGAGCCGTCAGAGGAGACGAAAGGAGCCAAGAAGTGAAAGTGAGCAACCTCTAGTGAGAGCAAAAGACACGCAGACAGCCGGGCAGCTCACGCCGCTGCGGCGGGCATTCCCGGCACTTGGGTGCTCCGGGGAGGGACCCCTGCCCCAGCCGTCGCTGGGTCCCCCAGGCGCTGCCCCGACAAGGTCCCCCGCCCCCTCCCCTGGTTCTTGCTGCCTCCCCCTCGCCAAGCAGCCTGCTGGGGCCGTGGCCCGGGGAAGGCACATGTCGCACCTGGCCTTGCACCCTCGTGGCCCAGGGCCAGAGCAGCCCGGCAGAGGGGAGGACTTTACCCTTCGCGTCGCCCCTCCACCGGTCTGCAGGAGCCCCCTGCGCAGCCGCTCCCAGGGCGCAGCCCTGTCATGGTCCTTGCACAGGTGGCCTTGGCAAGAGCCGGTCTCCCAGAGCAGGAACCTGCGGTGACAGCCGCGGGAGGCCAAGGGCCATTCCGCTGATGAGTGCGTCCCACGCCTGCCTCCCTGCCCCCATCCTTTCCTTCAGGAACCAGCTTTTCGAGCTCTGCAGCCTGGTCGGGTTTCTGGCAGTGTGGATTGTTTTCTGCCTCTGGGCTGGGGTGGGAAAAGCGAGGACCCAGCAGCTGCTGCCCACACAGGGCTCTGCCTGCACCCTCCCCCAGGACCCCCCAGGGACCCCCCGTGTGGAAACCAGGTCCAGCCTTAACAAAGAAGGCTGTGATGCCGAGTGCCTCACGTCTTGCCTTTGGACAAATCTCAGGTAGAAGCTACTAGTAATGAGTCCACCTCCCACCTGGGTTTCAGGGGCTGCCGCAGTTGGGTGCCCTTGGTGGGCAGTAAGCTGCACTGAGGTCCCGGGAAGCAAATTGGTGGGGAGCTGGCAGACCCGTCCCAGTCATTGTCTCAGCTGGGTGGGCCTGGTGCCCCCCACTGAGCTAGGATGCAGAAAGAAAACATCTCGTCCCAGCCCTCTTAGAGCCCAGAGCCTCATGGGAGGCAGACAAACAATTGAAATAGGGTGTGAGGCCGGGAGGTGCCCCCAGGAGGGGTCTCAGGAAGAGCAGGGAAGGTGCTCCCTGCAAAGGCAGCCATGCGGGAGAGCCGCACACTCCAGGGGTCCTGCACACCCCACTCTGCAGACTGCTGGTCGCTGAAAGCCCGAGACACCATCAACATCAAAGCGGGGAGGCCCCAAGTCTCTTTCATGCTAAAGATGGACAGACTGGGAGTCTGAGAGGTGGTGCAACTGCCAAAGGTCACCCAGCCAGCTGGCTTGGGCTGGGCCCTGCTGTGCAGCAAGCGCTAACTAAACGGGGCTGTGGGGCTGTGAGGACTGGAACCCAGGGAGCCAGGTCCGGGGCACTCCCTCCCACCCTCCCATGACTGACTGCCGGAGCTCGTCCGGGAGACAATGACACAGACAAAAGCCGGGTAGGCAAATGTGTCAAGATGATTGAAGTGTGGGGACAGTGAGTGGTGACGGTGGGGTACTGTAGAGCTCAGTTGGGGCCTCTCTGAAGAGGGGCTCTGAGCTGAAGGTGGTGCGGGGGCCGGCCGTAAGATGACATGGGGACAGAGGACACGAGGCGACGGGAGTGGCACGTGTGAAGGCCCTGTGGTAGGAACGTGCCTGGTACGGAAGAGGAACAGAAAGAGCCAGCGCGGCCCAGAGGGGAGGCCGCGGGGAGCAGTTTGGGTTTGACATCAAGTGCATACCACAGGCACGACTGGCACAGAGAGGGCGGGGCGGCTGCCTGGGGGGACCCTGGCCTGACACAGCGGGCTGGAGAAGCAGTTCCCAATGAGCACGTGGGCTGAACATCTGCTCCTCAGCCCCCTGGGTCCTTCCCACCTGCACCTATTTTCTGGGAGCACCATGGCCGAGAGGAGGGGCTGGCCTTCCGGCTACCCCAGGTGCTCTCCCAGCAACTCCCAAGCCCCCAGTCCTCAGGATGGTACGAGGGCAAAAGCCCATCACCCGAGTTTGCCACCACCAGAGGAATGTTGCCACCATCATCACCACCAGTGGCATCATTTGGTGGGTAACATTTCCTGAGCACTCACTGTGTGCTGGTGCTGGGCCAAGCCTGTCTGAGATCCTCTTGTCAAAGCAGTACTGTGAGCTCAGGGCTCTTCACCCGTTTTACAGATGAGGAGACTGAGAGAGGCAACAGCTTGCAGCCATGATTGCATGCTTGCTGTGTCCTCCAGTCAGATGCAAGCTCCAGGAAACGTCAGTTCTTCTGCCCAGGTGGAGCTGAAGTCTTCTGTTGGGGGGTTGCTGGGCCTGGGAGGGCGGGGCTGGCATTGGAGGGTGCAAACAGCAGAAAGGTTGGAGCGGGTCAGGGAGAGAGAGAGCAAATGCAAAAGATATGTTGGCTCCTCCAACCTTGAGCAAGAAGTCGTGTGCACAGGTGGCAAGGTGTGCGCACAAAGATAAACACTTGCATGCACACACTGGCATATAAAATGCACGCACATAAACAGGCACACATGCACAGGAATGCAACACACCACCTGTATGCTCACATGTGCCGACCATGCATGTGGATACCAACACAATACTTGTACACAGACTCTCAAAACAGGTTGTCTGCGTATTTCTTCTTGTAGCAATGATCATGGTGCATTTATTCATGCAACAAACATATGTTGAGCCATTTTTGGTGCCAGGCCAGGCAGTGGGCAATGCAGACCCAGCCAGGAGGACCCCACAGTCCTAGCCCGATGTCCTGGAGGACTTATAGCCTAGGCCAGGGGTGGCGGTGGGGGGCAAATGGTAAGCAGGGAACTCAAGTCTTTAAGGATATCTGTTCCCGTCGCCCCGGAGCAGAAGCACAGAGAGCTGTGGGTCTGGAGAGCCTTCTGAGAGCAGCGGCAGTAATGGCCCAGGGCTTGGCCTGTTTGGCCAGGAAGGAAGAGGCCGGTGTGAGCGGCAGTCGGGGAGGCCCAGGCAGGGGCCTTGCGGGCATGGAGTTGGGGTTTGCTGACCCCACGGGCCCAGGAGCAGCCCCCGCCCACCCTACCCCATCATGAGCTCCTGAGGGCATGTCTGTGCGGCTGTTTCTGTCTGCGCCTCCCATCCTCTCGTCCCCCACCACCCAGCACGGATAAGTGCCTGCTGGTGCCTTAAATGTAAGATTCCGGTCTGTAGTTGACAGAGCCAGGAATTGGCCAGAAGCAATGCCCTTTTGCCCTCTCCACCTCCCCCCCATACACACACACACATACCCCTCAGTTTCCCCATCTGGGCAGTGGGTGGGCACCAGCAACTTCCTCACAGAGCTGTGAGGCGAGTCAATGGGAAACTGCTTCACAGAGGAGGCTTGGGCCACTCCCTGTTCCTCCAGGAGAGGAGCAGCCAGCCCCCGGGGAGGGAGACTGCTGCTCAGCACGTGGTGACAACACAGCCCCCACGCCGCACCCTACCGTGCCCACCCACATGCGCGCCCCACTACACGTCTGACATATGCCCCCAGCGCACCTACCCTGCTCTGCTCCCCACTCCCCCAGCGCACACGCACTCGCTGCCTGGGGCAGCCTCCCCTCCCCTCCCCGCCCCCCTGCGTCCAGGGCAGGGCAGTGACAAGCAGGCCAGCGCAGAGACCCCCTCCCCTGGCTGCAGGGCTCTGCTCATTGATCCAGAGATGCTCTTTCCTTTTCCTCAGGCGCTTCTCTGAAGGATGGAAAAATCGATGCCGGCAGAAGCGCGCGTGCAGGGAAGGTGCGGACCGCGCCGGGAGAAGACCAAGGGCGGGGGGCGGGGGTCAGACGCCGGGGTGCGGGGTGCAGCCTGCTCTTCCCCACCTCCCAGAGCCACCTCGGAGGCAGGCGTGCTCAGTCCAGGCGCCAGGGGTGTTTTGTCTTTTAATACTTTGTTCTGATTACAAAAGCTGTATGTGTTCATTGTAGGAAATAAAAATCACGGAATCCATCCCCAGAGGTAACCTCCCCGTTAACGTGCACAGTAAATCCTTCCAGCCTTTTTTCTCTGCACATGCAGTGCGCTTTTTATTTTTGCAAAAATAGGACATGGCTGACTGCTTTTTTCACCCAACACTATGCCACCAACATCCTTCTGTATAAAGACCCCTGGTTGGCATCTCGGTACCTGAAGGCTGCACCATGAGCCACCTTGTTGGATGGTGGAGGCACAGCCCAGGGCTTGGGGACAGAATCTTGGCCCCTTGGTTCTGTGACCTGGGGCAGGTGGCTACGACGTGGCCTCCCCACGTTCCTTCTCTGTGTGTCGGGGTTACCACGTCTGTCTTGCAGTGTAGTGGTGAGAAAGACACGAGCACAGGGACAGAAGCGCTCCTTCCACCTGGAGCACAGGAGAGCACTTTGTCGACAGTGGCCATTATTGTCATTTTTGTCGTTATACAGCTAGACCGTCATTTTCTCTTTCAGCCCTCTTTTATTGAACACACAGGTTGTTTACTTAGTTTCCCTTAAAGAAGAAGGCTGCAGTGAATATCCTTGCCAAGGAATTTTTGACAAATGCTCAATTATTAATCTTGAGTAATTTCTAGAAGGAAAGATATGTACGTTTTAGGGCCTGTGCTACATGCTGCCAAATTACCCTCCAAGAATGTTCTGATGTCATTCTGTATTGGTTTCCTAGGACTGCCGTACAAATTACACAAATGTGGTGGATTAAAACAACAGAAGTGTATTCTTCCACAGTTCTGGAGGCTCAGACGCCACAATCTAGCTGTGGTCAGGCTGCGCTCCCTCCAAAGATGCCGGGGGGAGTCCCTCCTTGCAGTGTCCAGCCTCTGTGGGCGTTGCTGGACCTGCGGCCTCTCACTCCCATCTCTGCCTCTGCGGTCACATTGCCTCCTCCTCTGTCGTCTCCCCTGTGAGTCCCTTATAAAGAGGCTTGTCATTGGACTTAGGGCCCACCTGGATAATCCAGGATGATCTCCTCATCTCAAGATCCTTAACTACATTGATAAAATGTACCTTTTCCCAAACAAGGTAACATTTATAGGTTCTTGGGATTAGGACACGGTCCTGTCTTTTGGGGGGTTCCCATGCAACCCGCAGCACCCTCCTATCCAGGGAAGAGGACCCTGCAGAATCCCTTTTCCTCGCTACACAGGATAGTCTCATCTTTTTGAAATTTTTGGCCAATTCGATAGGGTAAAAGGATACCTTGTTTTATCTTTTCTTTTTTTTGCTCTTAGGAGCCTACTTTCATATGCTCGTTGGCCAATGGTATTTCTTGTTCTGTGAATTCCAGACTCCTATCCTTTGCTCATTTCCCTATTAGGTTTTAATAATCTTCTTATGGATATGCAAGAGCTTTGTAGATTCAGGACACTGAGCCTTTGTCATCTCTTGTGAATATCTTCTTAACTGGTCACTTGCTTTTTAGGTTTTTTCCATAGTTCTTCAATGTACGTAAGTTTAAAAATTTTTTGTAGTCAAAGCTTCAAGAGGATGTTACCATCAGTTGAATAAACAGGCTTTTCCCGTCACGTTGTTTTCATCTAGCACTTTTATGTTTAAGTTTTTGTTTTGTCTGCAATTTATTTTAGTTATGGTGTATGTTAAGCCTAACAGCCTCCCCTCTCCACCCCTAAATATTGGATAGTTGTCTTAATACCATTTAATAAATAGCCCATCTTTTTCCTACTGATTTTAAATGACACCTTTATAATATATTAAATTTGACTTCTGGTTCCAGTGACCCAGCAGACTGAGCTAATATTGACACTCCTCCTGCTGAGGAATGTGGACAAAATTCAACAACAACAACAAAAATAATTGATCTTGAAAGAAAGAATGGGAGACCCCCAGGTGCTGGAGTTGGGAGGAGATACCCAGAGCCAGAAGCCGAGGCTCCAACAGAAAGGCACGGTCCCCCCTGAACAGGAGCTCACAGCTAAAAATACAAACCACAAGATGAAATGTGCTATCACCGGGAGTGTCAGCAGACAAAACAAGAAGAGGATTAGACCACCAAGAAATTGAGGTAACAGCACAATTGAAAGAGACTGTAAAACAAGTGTGCTTTGAATGATTAAAAGTTAAAAAAAAAAAAAAAAGAAACCATAAGAAAATAAAAAGACACCATGAAAAAATAAAAGGCACATTTGAATGAAAAACAAAGATCTAAAAATGAAAAATGTAGTCATCGAAAATAAAATTTCAATGGGTGGGTTAAAGAGCAGATAAGACACGGTTGAAGAAATATTCATGAACTGAAAGACGGAACTGAGGAAATTACCCAGAATGTAGCCTCCAAAGAGAAAGAGAGAGAAAGAATGAAAATGGAAACACAGTGGAAAGAGAAAGTCCAGCATGTGGCTTAGGGAAGACCTGGAAGGAGACAGATTATGAGGGGAATGGCCAAGAGATCATATCCAACACGGTAATGTCTGGGGGTATTCTGGCATTGACGAATGGCACAACTCCTCAGATTTAAGAAATATATTGACCCCAAAAAGGACAAATGACAGTGAGTCTACACCTAGATATGTATACTAAATGTGTATACTAAAGACAGAGAAAATGACTTAAAGCAACCAGAAAGAAAGAATCGATTACCCAACATCACCCACAATAAAGGCATACAGTACCTTTCTGAGCACTTTTCAGATTGGTTCTTTAAGTCCTCAAAACGACACTCTTAGTATTATATTATTGTTATCCACATTTTAAAGATGGAAAATCGAGGCACAGAAAGTTTAAGTAATCTTTGTTACTTAATGTCATTTAAGTAATTTTTGCCATAATAATGGCCCCTGAAGAATCACACGTCCCCATGGCCACACCCTTCCGTGATGAGACTTTGCTCCTCGTGCTGGCTAGGGCCAGGGAAACAGAATCGGAGAGTCTCACACTAGCAATTAAATCCCTCCACCTACAAGTGGCACCTGTTTCTTCAACTCACATTTTATTGGATAAAACAAGTCACTGGCCCTGCCAGGGGGAAGTACAGTGGCAGCCTGGATGAAGGACTTGGAAGGATCCTTGAGCACACAGATGTCATCGGAATCATGTTAATTTTAGACTTGGGACTGTGAAAGACCCTAAAAGTCAACTTGACGAGTCACTGGGCCTTGGCAGTGTGATGCGTAGCAGAGGAGGCTGCTCTAAGGAGGAGGGTGACGTCATCGCGCATTCACAGGCCATAGGGGCTTCTGTCGTCAGTGGTCAGTGTCCTGTGCGTTGTTTCCCTCCTTAATCCCGTGAGGTCTCTGAATCCTCATAACATGTCTCCCCCTTTCCTGAACTCATCTGAGCGGATTTTTGTTTCTTGTGTCTCAACCAGGATAACATGCGTGTATTTTATTTAATATTTTTATCGAATTCCTAAGTGAGACTGGTCTGTAGTTTTGTGCTATCTGCCAACTCTTTGTTTTAGGGTTACGCTACATTCCTAAGACAGGTGGGGACGCTTCCCACCTTTCCTGTGTCCAGAAACAGAGTATTCAAAAGAACTTGCCAGCAAAAGTGTCGGGACCCAACACTGCTCCAGGGAGCAGCTCTTTTCCTGCCTTCTCCATTTATTCTGCACTAATAAGTTTTTTGGTTTTCTCCTACTTGTTGAATCAGTTTTGCTTGTATATATTTTATATAAAAATATCCACTTATTCACATTTCCAAATATATTATCATAAGGCTTTACTTAATATAATTTAATTTTTAGAATTTCCTTTTTCATTCCTATTGTGCATTTGTTTCTCCGTGCCTATTCTCTCTGGATCTGCTAGAAGTTTACCTAATTTATTAGACTTGCAAAAAACCACATCATATAATTATTTTTTACTTCTATTGTTTTTCTCTTTTCTAATTTATTAGCTTCTGCTTTTTATCTTTATTGATTCCTTCTTTCTCCTTCTTTTGCTTTATTTTGTTCTTTTTTCTAATTTCTCGAGTTGTATCTTAATTTATTGACCTTCATCCTTTCTTAGTTAAGAAATTCGTAACATTGAGCCATGAATTTCCTCCTTGTAACGTTTTAACCACTTTGCCATATGTTTAGATAGGCCGTATTTGCAGTGTTATTTCTTTTAAACAGTTTATCATGTAGGTTTTATTTAAAGTTATTTACGAAAGTGGTTTTTAATTTTCAAATGGTTGGCTTTTTAATTTAAACATTTGTTAATAATTTCTAGCTTAATTGTGCTGCGGTCAAAGCATGAGGCTCGCACTATATCTGCTTTGGGGATTCTATTGAATTTTTCTTTATGGCCTAATATATGATCAATTTGTATAAATGTTTGATGGGCTCTGGCAAAGAAATGAGTATCTTTTATTTGAAGGGTACGAAGTTCAATGATTAAATCAACCTTATTCATTATATGATTCTCATCCTGCACAGAGGCGGCGGGGGCTGCTATTTAAACGTGCCAGAGGCAGAAGCGTGCGAACGGCCCCCGCGCCTGCGGTTCTGTTTGACCTTGTGTGTATGCGCGCTCCGTGTTTGGACCCAACGCTGTGTAGGACATGAAGGATCATGACAACCAGATTTTTCCTGTGACTTGTCCCCTTTATCAATACAAGTGACCTTCTGTCCCCTCCCATGATTTTTGCCTGTGATTTGTTATCTGATGTAAATATTACTGCCTTTGCGTTCACTGGACTTGCATTTGCCTCATATAACTTCGCCCAGTCGTTTATTTTTAACCTTTTCATGACCCTTGGTTTTAAGTATAGCTGGACTTTTCGTCTTAGTTTTTGTTTTATCCGATCTGAGAGTCTTGGATGTTTTGCTAGGAAAACGTGACGCGTTTGCATTCGTTACTGACGCCGCCACGCCGGACGCCGCTGCCCATTGAGCTCTCCGACGCCCGTCTGTCCCCACGGCCGCTTCCTTTTGTCTCCTGCATTTTGTTTTGTGGACTCTGGGTTTTTGCTTTAGTCTCCCCAGACTTTGGTTAGTAGATACTTCCTTTCTAATTTCACTACACGTTCTCTTACACGTGCAGAGTCTTTCACCGGTAGAGCGTAGACCGGAAGCAGCCCCCGGGGCCGGGCCTCTCTTCCGGAAGGCGACGGTCGAGTCCCGCCGCGTTTTCGTCTATGTTTACGTGACTTAAAGCTTTAGATCCGGATGGTGAAATTAGTATTTTTATATTATCTGATTTTTCATTTAAGAAAAGTTTTTGCCATTTTATTCAGTCTGGAAACAATATTTACAATCGTTACTTAGACTCGCTGCTTTTTAACGGGTTTCAGTGCTAACGTCCAAGCTTTTTCAGCTACAGGTTATCATTCTTTAACTCCCAGGTGATCGGAGCGTTCCTCCCAGTAACAGGTGCCTCAGGATTTCCCGCAAACCTCGTAAGCACGACTCCCGTACCATTTAGCAGGAAACATGACACAATCTAAACCACCCTGGTTTTTGCTCTTTTATAAGTACGGGTTTTATTGGCTTGTTTACAAATCGAAGGCTTGCGGCAACCCTGCGTCACGTGGAGCAAGTCGCTCAGTGGCATTTTTCCAACGGGACGTGCTTGCTTCGTGTCTCTGTGTCACATTCTGGTAATTCTCGCAGTATTTCAAACATTATGATTATTCCATCCGGTGCGGTGATCTGTGATCAGCGATCTCTGATGTTACTACTGTAATTGTTTTGGGGAGTCACAAACCACACCCTCTCCTCGGGCCTCCCTCTTCCCTGAGGCACAGCAATATTGAAATTAGGCCGGTTAATGACCTTACAACAGCTTCTCAGTGTTCAAGTGAAAGGAAGAGTCACAGGTCTCTCACTGTAATCACTAGAAATGATTAAGCTTAATGAGGAAGGCATGTCCAAAGCCGCAGGCCGAAAGCTAGGCCTTTTGTGCCAAACAGTTAGTCAAGTTGTGAATGGAAAGGAAGAGTTCTTGAAGGAAATTAAAAGTGCTACTCCAGCGAACACCTGCACGAGAAGGAAGTGAAACAGCCTCCTTGCTAATGTGGAGAAAGCTCTGCTGGTCTGCATAGGTCGCACCAGCCCCAACATTCCCCTAAGCCAAGCCTAACCCAGAGCAAGGCCCCAACTCTGTCCAAGTCCGTGAAGGCTGGGAGAGGTGAGGCAGCTGCAGAAGGAAAGCGGGAGGCCAGCAGAGGTCGGTTCACGAGGTTTCAGGGAAGAAGCCACTTCCATAGCATAAAAGTACAAGGTGAAGCAAGTGCTGTAGAAGCTGCGGCACGTTATCCAGAAGGTCTAGCTAAGAACATTGATGAAGGCAGCTTCACTAAACAACACATTTTTAGTGTAGACCAAACAGCCCTGCATTGGCAGAAGATGCCATCTAGGACTTTCATAGCTAGAGAGGAGTCAATGCCTGGCTGCAAAGCTTCAAAGGACAGGCTGATTCTCTTGTTAGGGGCTAATGCAGCTGGTGACTTCACGTTGAAGCTGATACTCATTTACCATTCCAAACATCCTAGGGCCCTTAAGAATGATGCTAAATCTACTCTGCCTGCGCTCTTTAAATAGAACAGCAGAGCCTGGATAACAGCACATCTGTTTATAGCATGGTTTACTGAATATTTTAAGGCCACTGTTGAGACCTACTACTCAGAAAAAAAGACTCCTTTCAAAATATGCCTTCTCATTGACAATACACCAGGTCACCCAAGAGCTCTGATGCAGATGTATAAGGAGATGAATGTTGTTTTCATGCCCGTTAACACAACATTTATTCTGCAGTGCGTGGATCAAGGAGTAATTTTGACGTTCAAGTCTTATTATTTAAGAAATACATTTTATAAGGCTATAGCGGTCATTGATAGTAGTGACTCCTCTTATGGGTCTGGGCAAAGTAAATTGAAAACCTTCTGGAAAGGATTCATCATTCTAGATGCCATTAAGAACATTTGTGATTCATTCAAGGAGGTCAAAATGTCAACATGAACAAAAGTTTGGAAGAAGTTGATTCCAACCCTCATGGATGACTTTGAGGGGTTCAAGACTTCAGTGGAGTAAGTAACTGCAGATGAGGTAGAAATAGCAAGAGAAATAGAATTAGAAGTGGAGCCTGAAGATATTACTGAATTGCTACAATCTCATGAAAAAACTTGAACAGATGACGAGTTGCTTCTCAAGGATGAGCAAAGAAAGTGGTTTCTGGAGATGGCGTCTATTCCTGGTGAAGATGCTGTGAACATTGTTGAAATGGCAACAAAGGATTTAGAATCTTCCATCAACTTAGTTGATAAACCAGCAGCCAGGTTTGAGAAGATTGACTCCAATTTTGAAAAAAATTTCTGCTGTGGGTAAAATGCTATCAAACAGCATCGCATGCTACAGAGAAGACTTTCATGAAAGAAAGAGTCAATTGATGTGGCAAACTTCATTGTTGTCTTAAAGCAATTGCCACAGTCACCCCAACCTTCAGCAACCACCACCCTGATCAGTCAATGGCATCAACATCGAGGCAAGACCCTCCACCAGCAAAGAGATTATGGCTCAGGTGATGTCAGCACTGTTTAGCAATAAAGTATTTTTAAATTAGGATGTGCACATTGTTTTTGTAGGCATAATGCTATGGCACTCTCAATAGACTCCAGTATAGTGTAAACATAACTTTTATATGCACCAGAAATCCAAACAATTCCTGTGACTTGCCTTTTTGTGATATTTGCTGTATTGCAGGGGTCTGGATCCAAACCCACAGTGTCTCCTCTAACTCAATTTCCTTCCTGGAGGCATATGCAACATTTTCATTATTTGCATAATTCACATTGTCTCCATAGAAATCTCTATTTATTTTGCCCCCAATGCAGTGAACTTTCCAATCTGCATATTCAGATCTTTTTGTTTTAAGGCGCAGGTGAGTCTTCAC
The DNA here is from genome assembly GCA_004363605.1 of Indri indri. Taxonomy (NCBI): domain Eukaryota; kingdom Metazoa; phylum Chordata; class Mammalia; order Primates; family Indriidae; genus Indri; species Indri indri. The sequence goes on from RJWJ010005917.1 coordinate 19,501, forward strand.
TCATTATATTATAAATCGTCTCTTATTTTGGCCTTTTCTTCAAGAATCCCAGTTATGTGTTTGCTGCCTCCTCATCCTCTAACCTTCATCCTCATCACCTTCTCTTGCATTGTTTTCACCTCTTAATTTGTCACACTTTTTAGAAAGTGTCTCAGGCCTGGCCTCCAGGTCGGGTTTAGTTCCGCACTGCAGTTTTTGTTCTGTGCCTCCCTCCTGGCTCCTGGGCGACCTTTGACTTGCCAGTGTATAACTCCAGTCTCCGCCTCTGTCCTCATGCAGGCTTCTCTGTTTCTCTCTGTGAGTTCTTTTTCTAAACCAACACTAGTCATTGGATTTGGGAGCTCACCCAGTTAATCCAGGACAATCTCATCTCGAGATCCTTAAGTAATTTCATCTGCAAAAATCCTTTTTCCAAGTAAGGTCACATTCACAGGTAGCAGGAGCTAAGACTTGGATATTTCTTTTGGGGACCACTATACCTTTCACACCCCTCGTGTGGCCTTTGCTCATCTATCTGGGCTGCGCTCACGGTCTCCTGCTCTGGTTTTGCAGATGCCATGTCTCTCCACTACATTTGCCACGCGCTTGCCTGACGTCGTCTCTGGCTCCTTCCGGAAATTAGTGTCAATAGCCGCTCTCCTGTGCTTCGGAGCCTGACTCCTTTTCCATGTTCTGCGGTGTTTTTTCACGGTCCTTTGTTGGTGCTTTTTTCCCTCTGTATTTCCCCTCAAACACAGAACTCCAAGATTATAAATAGACTGTGTGCAGATTGCCTTTGGTCCTGATCTCTCCCCATTTGTTTGATGGCTACGTCCCATTCTGTTTTCGGTCTGGGCAACAGAATCCAGTGGGGTTTGTTCAATCCGTGTTCCAGTTTCCAGCAGGCTTCTGCTAACTGCAGCTCTGCCGAGAGAAGGCGGCATCCGTTCCTGCCCCACTCTCTGGCTCTTGGATATTCTGAACCAACGGAACATGTGAATGGCATGTCCCAGCATGCCCTGCTGCTGGGAGTCTCTCGCCACTCCCCCTGTCCCCATGCGTCCCTACACGCGTCACGTTTGCTTCCTAGAATATCCCGCACCATGAAAGCCCCCTTCCTGCCCACTTTCTCTGAATGCTCAGGGCACTTTACTCCAGTCACTCTGCAGATTAGCATCTGTGGGACAGGGACGAAGGTCTGGTTTTCAGACCGGCACAGATTCCAGGTCTCTGAGAGCAAATGGTGGCGGTGTTGGAAGCCTTCCCACCTTTGTCTTTCTCTGGCTCTGCCCTCCGCCGTTGTCAGTAGTGGGGCTTCTCCCGGACTCCGCATGAGCTGGGCGGTGGTGTTTGTTTCCAACTCTGACCGAGGGTTCGTCTTTTCCTCTGCCTTCCTGGGTGGGAGGAAAAATAAGAGTGACTGTATCAGGGGGTTCTCGTTAGATGCCATTTTATGTCGCAGTCTACAGGGTTTTAGTTGTTTTTGTTTGTTTGTTTACGCCCAGACTTATTCATTCACACACTCATTTATTCCGAGAAAAGGACTGCAGTCACTGTTTCGCATCGTAGGGGACATTGGGAGATAAATCAGCTCGGGAGGGTTTTGTGAGGATGGAGGGAGGCGAGCGGGCCCAGGACCCAGCCCCTCCCGCTCTGCTCTGCAAAGCTTATGTCCCCAGAGGTCTCAGAGACCTCATTCTTACGCCCCCAAATTAGCAATCCACGCAGCCACACACGTTTCTTGAGCACAAACCTTGCTCCGGGCACCAGGCGGTTCTGGGAGAGAGACAGATCCACAGGGGCTCCTGTGCCGACTATGTGCGGCCTCCGTCTTCTGGCTTTAGAGCGTCGTCCCCGGCTGTCATTGTGCTTCGTGATGCTTATTTGATTAATAACCCTGCTAGACTCCTGCCAGACTGGCAGCCCCAAAAGGGCAAGGACAGCATCTGTATCCTTGGGGGTTAGCCCAGCTGGGACCAGGCAGGGCTGCCTGAAGGAAAGGCCATAGAAAGTGGGCTTTGAAAGGTGGGTAGGAGTTTGGTAAAGGTAAGGCCAGGTGGGGGCAGGAAAGAGGGGCGGATTCTCTCTGAGGTCTCCTCAGCCCAAACCTGACACTCCCTGTCGGCTTTGTTCTCTGTTGTTCTGCTGCTACACGGAGAAAGTTCTCTCTGGATCTCCTTAGAGGCATACCAGCCGCAGGGGCAGGCTGGTGCTCAGAGGAGAATGAGGTCCCGGTGCCTCGCCACGCGGGCGGCCCCACGTGTCCTGACGGAAAGGACAGCCAGGTCGCCTGGGCCTAAAAGCCACAGAGCTGCATGTGCTCCTGCGGGCACCTTTGCTGGGCTTGCTGACTCTTCCTTATCCTTTAGCGCAGATCCAGGCGGTGCCCACCCAACCGCGGCGGCCACGGTTGTCATTACTTTTCCACCAGGCACACTGGTGGCTGGGGCTCCTGGACCTAAACCAAAAGCCATTTGCTTCGGAGGTGAGGCCTGAGTCAGGCCCAGCTGGGCTTTCCCATCCTTTATTTGTCCAAGCCTATTAATAATTAATGGGACCATAATGAGAATTGCTTTTAATAGAATCCACTGCCATCACCGCATTCTGTTCCTCGCCAAGGGTTTCCCCCAAAAGGATTCACACTCACATGGCTGCGTTTCCTGCCACGGGCACTGGGAAGCCAGAAGGTTCCCTCTCGGTGTCCCTCACAGCCCCTCTTCCCTTCTGGGCCTGAGCCCCACTCCCGCCTGGCCTGGGAGCCCTGCTCACGCCTCTACCATGTCCTGCCCCCGTCCCTGAAGCCCCACCTGCGGTCCCCTTGAGGTGCCCACAGTGAAGTGAGGCTGCCCAGTCTGGCCCAGCCAAGCATGGTGCTGTCGCACCTCATCCATCACCAGGGCAAACTGGTCCCGCCGGTCAGGGACAGGGCAGGCGGGGAGCTGCCACACACCCAGCCTGGACGGGCGTGGGACCCACACGCTGCACGCAGGAGCTGACCTTCTGACGAGAGCCCCACGCAACACCTGGGCCAATAAGAGGGTGCAAAGGAAAGAGCCTGGCCAGGCTGGGGTTTGCGGGAACTTGGGACGGTGCCGCCCCTCCAGGAGAATATCCGTGAGGTGCCCAGGGTTTTAGTGGTTAATGATTCTATTCATTGTGGCGTTATTTATGACATCACAGCTTGAAAACCACCTCTGTGATCAACAGTAGGGGACTGGCTTGAGTAAGAGTGAGGGGATGCACACAGATGGGCAGTCAGCACCGGAACGGGGCTATCGGCCCACTCCCCACACAGGACATGCCCCAGAGCCCCAGGAGATCCCGGGGAAATGTGGATTCCGGGCCTGGGGCGGGGCTGAGAGTCCACGTGGAGCCAGCCATGGATTAGGGCACTCCGCGCAACGCAGGGCTGGAGGGTTTCGGGGATGGAGGGAAGTTTGGTTGTGCCGGTGAACGGAGAAGCCGGGGTAGAAGCGGGTGTGCTCTGTGATGCCGCCCGTGCTCAGGGCACAGCTAGGGCCATGCTCGCTGCAGGGTCTGGGGGCTCAGGAGCTCCTGTGCTCGAAGTGCTGATAGATGGGTGACGAATTAGAGATAATTTCAAATTTTCTCTTTGGTTTATCCTAATTTCAAAATTATCCACAATTAACATGTATTACTTTTGTAAATGAAGAAAATGTTATTATTATTATTTTTAAAACACAACTGTTCTCTTCCTTGACATAGTCAGGGTGATATTGAGCCTGGGAAGACGGGGGTCCTGAGAGACGAGCAGGTAAGGTATGGCCTCTTCCAGAGCCCGCAAGGAGCCCCTGCCACATGCCTGACACCGGGCTAAGCCCTCTGTGCCCAGCGTCCCCCTGTGACCCACAACCCCTGAGAGGGGAAACCGTCACCACAGGGACCGGGATTAATGGCACTTTGCCACCGAGGGAGCTGGAAGCTCTGAGAGGCGCGTGAGCTGCCGGGATCCCCCAGCCCCCATGGGGGAGGTGCGGGCGGCGGAGGAGCAGGGCTGCGGTGAGGGGCTTACTGGCGGGAGTGTCTGTGCCAGCTGCAAGGAAGCCCCTTCCTCCTTGAAGGACTTTGTTGGCCACTGGTCAGGGCAGCTTCACCGGAAAGTCCAGAACGACAGGTGACAAAGAGCTTTGAAAATTAGCTGGAGCTTTGATGTCCTGGGGGAGGTGATGGGGAGCCATTGAGTGTTCTGAGTGACAACGAAGTGATTAAGCTGTGGGTGGCTGGGAGCAGGGAGCTCCCAGACACACACTAGGAGGTGATCACAACAGGTTGCGCTGGGTAATACGTAGTGACGACAGCGGTTAACATTTATTGAACTCCTGTGATGTCCAAAGACTTGATAAACAGTCGTCACCCAATCCTGACCACAGCTGTAGGACGTCGGTGCTGTTGTTCTCCCCATTTTGCAGATGTGAGCACTGAGGCTCAGCACACAAGGTGGTACTGCCGGATGTGGACGCAGGTCTGTGTGACCTCAAAGTGGGTGCTCTTAGCACAGTGCCACACTGTGGAAAGGAGGGCAGGAAAGGTGAGTGAGCCCCAGGGAAGGGTGGCCCGAGGCACAAAAGTGGGGCAGGGGACTGAGCCATCCTTCCACCAACACTGGTGACCCCACCTCCCAGTTAGGCCTTGGGCCAGGCTGGAGGATTAGAGACAGACAAGACATGCAGACAGCAGGTCAGCAGACAAGTAGAGAAGCCCTGGGGACAGTGCCTGGGGACAGAGAAGGGGTTGGGGCAGCTCCCTGGGGGAAGGGAGGCCCAGGCTGGGTCTTAAGGAATGAGCAGCTGATCCAATGACAAGGGATAGCATTCCAGGCAGCAGAAACAGCACGTGCAAGGGCCCAGAGGCCTGGAAAGTGGCTGAGTTTGGCTTGGAGAAGAGGTAGGGGTGGAGAGGGGTGAGCCTGCAGGGGTGGGCAGGCAGCCTTCAGTGCCAAGGGATGGAGCTGACCTGGTAAGGGTGACTCAAGCCCCTGCAGGGTCACAAGCTCAGGGGTGCAGACTGCCTCCGGGAAGAGGCTGGTGCAGCTCCAGGCAGGAGATGGAGGAGCGGAGGGTCCGACGGCTGGAGAAGTGAGCAGATGTGCGATTCCTTGCAGCGGAAGAGCGGCTGCAGGCCGTGGGAGGTGAGAGATGGCAGGAAGCAGGGCCATCTGTGGGCGACAGTTCCCAGGATGGAGGGTGCAGCTCTGTGGGCAGCACTGAGGGGCTGGTTTAGAGCACCAGCCCCAGGACCCCTCTCCAGGTGCCCTAGACGTCCCATACCCCAGCCTTGGTCCTCTCACCTGGCTGGCTGCTTGGTGCTGTAACCTGGGCCCTGCTCCTGTGGCTGCAGCCCCCCTCCCCACCCCCGGTCCCTGGGCTCTGGTTGGAATCCCTGATGGTGTCAGCCCAAAAGAGATGCTGACGGAGCCACCTCATGAGGCTATAGTAGGGGCAGCATCTCATTGAAACCTCCCTCCAGCCATTTTCAGAGCGGGAAACTGAGGCTGGATGTCTTCTGCACAGGGACACACAGCCAAGGGTGACAGGGTCTGTCTAAAAGGCTTAGAGACTGTCCCCAGGGCTGCTCTGCTGCTCCAGGCAGGGGAGGGGGTGGTGGCCAGGTGCTTCCTGATCTGCTCTCGGAGAGCCAGTCCTCTCCTGTCTGCCTCTTCCCAGAGACACCAAGTCATGGGGCATGGCCTCCTGGGGTGCGGTGGCACCTGGCCCTGGGCCAGGACCAGGGCAGGCCGGAGTGGGAGGAGGAGCAGTCTGCGGTGGGGGCAGGGGGGACACGCATAACCACAGCATTCACTGGCAGCCCTGCCCTGCGCACCGGGGAAGGGCCACAGGCCCCGCACAGTGTCACACGTGCACGAGCTGTATCGGGACTCAGCTGCACCCAGAGGACACAGCCCAAAGCTGCAGCACTGCACAGCCTTTGTGGGTGACACCTTTGGGCTGGGCAGGCTTGGGCTCCATCTCTTAATTCCACTCTGGTTACACTGTTTCGTCCTTGCTGAGCCATATACCGTGGGCACTGTAAGCGTCCCTGTTTTACAGATGAGGACACTCAGGCCCAGAGAGGATGACATGAGCTTGGAACTTGCTGGGTGCAGGGCCTGCCCACTAGTAGATGTCTGGTAAAGAGCAGCCCCTTTCTTGAGATGTGTCCTCACCCCAGCTGGGGAGAGGCGCTTTCATCGCCCCCAGGGGAGTGAGCTGGAAACTGAGGCTCTCCCTGGGCGGAGAACTGGGGTGTGGTCACACAGTCAAGTGGCCCTTGCCCCCAACCACCTCCCACTCTGCCCCACAAAGGAGAGTGCCAGGAGGCCCAAGGGTAGAGGCCCTTTTCTCAGGGCCACGAGGGAAGAAGAGAGAAAGGGAAGTGGTCAGAGGCTCTGGCCACCTGAAATGGTGTGACCTGGCCCAGCCTGCTCAGGGAGGTGGCCCTGGATCGCAGATCCAGGCAGCTCCCCACACACCCAGGTGCCTAGGAAGGTGGGAGCAGCCGGAGATGGACTCCAGTTCATCCTATCATATCCACTCACGGAGCTCTGGAAGCCCTCAGCGCCCCCATCCTCCCTGGTATCCTCTACTATGGATAGGACCCCCTTGCCATCAAACTGAAATCCATTCCCAAAAATCAGTTTTGAAGAATTCTGCAAACTCCTTCCATGTGGTGGAGACCAACCATCCATATCGGCATGTAAAGGCTCTGAGAAGTCCTGCAGGAAAGAATCTTTTGTTTAATCCAGTCTTTCCCACAATTTATTTAGCCAGGAACTCCACTTTTTCCATGAAATACATATTAGCATCTGTGGCAAATTAAACATGGCCATAAATTCCTTCAACTACTATCATCGAGAGGTGGAGTCTATGCCCCCTGCTTTCAATTTGAGTGGGCCGCATGACTGCTCTGACCAGTGGAGGATGGTGGAAGTGACACTGGGACAGTTCCAGGGGTGGCCCTTAAGTAGCCTGATGGCTTCGCCTCCTGCCTCATGGAGCTCTGAGCTGCGACATAAGAAATCTGGGCTATGCTGCTGGGGGTCGCATGAGGCACCAAGATGAGACCCAGTGGAGCGTTCAGGTGACTCCAGCCCCAGCTGCTCCCTGGTGGCACTCCTGTGAGAGAGCCCAAGCAAGAACCGCCCTGCTGAGCCCAGTCAACCCCAGAATCACAAGACAGTCTAATAAATGACTGTGGGGTTTTTGTTTGTTTGTTTTGTTTTTTGCCATCAACTTGATTTTAAAATGATTGTTTTAAGCCACTGTGTTTGGGGTGGCTTGTCACATGGCAGCAGATAACTGCGTTCAGGGTGCGCCTTCTGCCTGCAGTGCCCTTCTGCCCCCTTTTCCACTTGGGAAGATTTTACTAGACTGAGCTCATAGGAGGCCTCCACTTTGAAGCCCTTTTCTAACAACCATCAAAGCAGCTGCAGCGCCTGAGGCTGAGAGCTCCCTGGGCTCACACTTACCAGCTGTATGGAATCAGACAGGTATTTGCCTCTTTGGGTCTCAGTTCCCTAAACTGCAGAATGGGGACAATGATGACAACCACTGCATGAGGGTGTTGTGCAGACTGAACAGGGTAACGGGGTAAAGCATATGGCAGGCACTGAGTGGATGGTGGCCACTGTCGGCTGCTCGATGCCCCCATCAGCACATGGTCCAGTGCTGGGAGTTGGTCACTGGCACCTGGGCTCCCCCAGGACCAGGCGCCCCCTCCCCGGAGAGTGGGCCTCCTGTAGCTCACCGCTCACCGCTCACCACACCTGAGAACAGCCTTTGCGAGGTCACTGGTGGAGAATGAAAGGTTCTGAGAATCCTGAACTATTCTACCTGGAAGGACCCTCAGAGACCCGTTATTTTTACTGAGGCCCAGAGACATGGAGGGCCTGGCCCAAGGTCACACAGCTAGTTCTAGACCAGGATCCCAGGCCTCAGCTCCCCTCCTGGTACCTTGCCTGACATGGGGGTCCCTGAGTCTCAGGGACAGGTCCCCTCTGACCCCACTAATCTCTCTTACGCCTTCCCTGCCGCTGGAGCTGCCTGAGATGCAAGCTCCACTACAGTCTGAGCTCTGGTTCTACCCTGAGACCCACTTGCTACCAACAGTGCAGCTAGGCGGAGGGTCCTCCTCTGCCTCCCCTTCTCTCCTTTCTCCCCTATAGATGCCATCGGCCAGGGAATGTGGACTGGATGCCCGTGGTATGCCAGACAGAGGTGCAAATGTCCTGCCAACCCCAGGCCTGTGGAAACCCCAAACCAGCAGCAGGGAGACGCTGGCAGGATATTGTCAAACACGCAGCCTGCAAGTGCAGAAGTGCGCGAGAGCCTGGGCTGTGGGGCCCAGAGACTGGCTCTCAGCTGAGTCTGGACCAACTCCCCAGAAAGACCCACAACCACTCCCTGGCACGATTGCCGCCCTTTTTGTTCCTAGGCTGGTGTGGGTTCTAAACACACTTGGGGGGCCCTGGGGCTCTGAGCGGGGAGGGCACAGAGTCTAGAACCTTTGGGAGGGCCACAGGGTTCTGGAGAAATCCTTCTCACAGAGGGCTAGGCAGGCCTCAGACATGAAACGCCAGTCCATGGAAAGGATGAGTTTGTGTTTGTTGCACAGGCGAGGATGTGTGTGTGTGTGTGTGTGTGTGTGTGTGTGTGTGTGTGTGTGTGTGCAGCATGTGCTCGCCCAGCGTGGGGGCTGGAGACAGGGAGGGGGTGGCCCTGCAGCCCAGGATCCAGATGTGAGAGGAGTGGTGCAGATTAGAGCTGGGAGCTTCAGACAGAACCGGCCTGGCAGCCGGCCTGAAGCCCGGGCTTAAAGGGGCCGCTGACATTATAAATAGCCACCTTCCCACCAGCCCTTCACCAGCTTCTACTCCAGCGGCCAGCCAGCTTCGGGGAGGGAGGGGTCAGGCAAGGAGGAGCTGGTGTTTGTCCGAGGGGCTGTGCTCAGACAGAGTTCGCATACTAAATGAAACACTTGGTTTTGAGTTGCAGGAGCAGGGAGGGGATGTCAAGCGACCCTTCAGCTGGTGACCCTGAGGACGCTGCCTGAGGAGTTCTCCATTTCTAGCAAACATGCCCCCTCCACCTTGAGCTCATGCATCAGACCTCAAAATGGCTTAAGGGGAGCGGCTGGCACGGGTCTAGGCGAGCAACCCTGCATCCATCTGACCTCTCTGGGACTCAGTTTCCCCACCCCTGGAGGAGAGGAGGACAATGAGGAGAGATAAAGGGAGTACTTCCAGTGCCCCCAACCGAAGCCCAGGACCTGCTCTGGGTCAGGCGCTGAGCCAGGTGCTGCCAAGGATGGGGAACACCTCAGCGCCCCAGCTCAGAAAAAGCTGCCTCAGTAAGTCAAGTCTGCTGAGCTTGTTACATGGCTGGCGACACCCCTCCCAGGTCCGTTCTGCGTCCACCAGGCATTTCCCCTCTCAGCATCCCCGAGTTCCCACCGTGCAGTGAAAGGGGTCGGTGTCAGGTGCTGCTGTAGCCCCACTGCACAGACGGGAGGCCCAGGCGCAGAGGTGTGCAGGGACTCCTTCCTCGGGGACACATGGCCAGGGAGGGGCCACGCAAGGCTTGGAACTCAGCGTTGTCTCATTTCACACCCTGAGCGCTCAACCGCTCCTGCTCCGCGGGCCTGTGATTGATTGATTGACCCGCTGATTGATAAGCTGATCGGCTGATCACCTGCCGGGCCCCTCCTCCCGGCCGGCCTCCCAGGGAGCCCCCCACCCCACCCCCCTCGATCCACGTGCGGGTGCCCCCGACCCGCGGCAAGTAGGGGGCGGGGCAGGGGCGGAGCTCCCGCCGCTCCCGCCCCGCCCACCGAGCCCGCCGTTGCCGGGGAAACGGCCCCTCCCCCTCGGAGTCCCCAAGGGACTTTTGCGTCCTCCCGCCCCGACCCTCTGGCTGGAGCTGGGGTCCTCGGACGGGAGCGACTAGGGAAGGGAGAGGCAGAGATGGAGAGATGGGGGAGACAGCGAGAGAGAGAGACCTACCGGGAGAGACACAGAGGGGGAGAGACACAAAAACCGCCCGTCCCGCTACCCAGGGAGGCAGAGACGGGAGGCGCAGGCCGCGGAGAGAAACCGGCGGACAAAGGAGGAGGGAGATGGGCAGACACAGAAACACCCCCGCCCATCACGCGGCGACCGGGGGCGGAAAGATGGGTTCACAGACGCGGACAGTCAGGGGAGGGAGGGGCGGGGAGGAGGGGCCCGCGCCCCAGGCCCCAAGCAAAGAGCCCAGGGCCGGCAAGGGGGAGCGCGGGCGGGGCGAACTTGTAAAAATAAATATTTATACATTGAGAGTTTCTAAATTCTTTTTGCATTTCCGTAGTAAATTATTCATCTGTGTATCTCCTGTCTGCTTAGGGAGCGGCCGAGGCAGGTGCTCCCTCCTGTGCTCCCCCCTCCCCCTTCTCCATCTTCATCCTCCTCCCCTCCCCACCCTCCCTCCTCCTCCTCCTCCTCTTCCTCCTCCTCCTTGTCCCCCCCACCTCCTCCTAGGGTCGGAGGCGGGAAGAGGGGCCGCCTGTCGCCTCCAGGTGACCGGCTGCCATACTCTGGGTTTCTAACCTGCCTTAAATAAGAATAATCATATGAGCAAGTCAGGCTAGGATGTAAAAAACGCTGTCGTCGCTGGCAGTCTGGCACCCCCAACCGGGACCTCAGAAATCTTCCTCCAGAGGACAGGGACGCTGGGGTTGGGAGAAAGGGGGGCTGAGCTAGGAGAGGGCTGCCGTCCCAGGAGGGCCTGGGCTGGAGCCTGCGGCCACATCTGCCACTCTGGGGCTTGCACAAGGCCCTCGGCTCGCTGGTCCTCAGTTTCCCCCTCTGTGGGATGGGGCCAGGGACTGACTAACTCCCTGCTCTCTAAGGCCAAACCAGCTGTTTGGGGGTCTGTGCTGGAGTCTGGGAGGTTTCAAGGCCCCTTTGACCAATCCCCACAGCTTGTCTGGCACAAAAGAGAAACTGAGGAAGACATCATAAAGACATGATGTGAGTTCCTAACATCGGGCAAGGAGTGGGGAAAGCAGGCTGAGAGGTCACACCCACTATCGGTGTGTGGCCTCACTACTCAGAGCCTCAGTTTCCTTATCTGCAAACTGGGCCTGGTGACGCCTCCCTCCCCTTGATCAAGGACAAGAGTCCGCCCCTGCAGACTGCTGCGTCCTGCACATATGTGGCATTCGGGCATTCATTCCCTGCTTCCCTCTAAGTCATGAAAGCCAAGAAAAAACCTTGGAGGACTCTCTGGGAATCCGCATCCTTACCCGACACTGCAGGCGGAGGGTGGCCCTCCGCTGGCCCTACCCTTTTGGCTGAGGAGCCCGGCTGGGCGTCAGGTCCTGGGTTCAGGTTCTGAGCCTGCTTTTTGAACGCACCCCTGTCCCTTTCCCTTCTAGGGGAGATAGTCCCCAGGTTCCTTTCAGCCCTCACGTGTTTAGGACCCTTGCCATTGCTATTAACGACAGCCAGTGCAACTGACCAGTGCCAGCAGCAGTGTGTGGGGCCCTGCAGCTCCTGTGTCCTCCCCACACCCCACGCTGACCCAGGGCCTGCCTCCGCCCTGTACCGCAGAGCAGGAGACTGAAGCTCAGGGTGCCGACTTGCTCCGGGGCAGGTGGCTGGATGGCGCCAGGTGGGGGCTCTGGCCTGGGCAACACGGAGGGGTGTCCTCATGCCCGGCGGGAAGGTGAGCCCCTGGGATCAGGGCTTCCCAGCCTCAGTGATCTCAGGCCCCTCAGAAGCACCCGTCTCATCTGAACTGTGCTCTTTCTTCCGCCTTGTTTCAAGGAAGCACAGTGAGAAAGGCATAGGGAAGTGACCCCTGCTTCTGGATGTTTATCTGCCATCACTGCTTCCTGCAGACCCCAGGGGGGACTGGAGTGGGGACAAAGAGGGCCAGGTGGGTGGGCTCACCGCCCCTGCCCTGCCTCCTTCTGCACCGATCACTTGGGTAACGTTTATTTTGAGAAGAAAAAAGAACAAGGTTGAGACAGAAGGTGGGTGTGGGAACCATTTGAAACCCGGTGTTGTAAATAATCAGGAGCCATTTTGGATGGAGAATTGCGGGTTCCTGAAGTCCTCCTTATGTAATTCGGCTCTCCCAGGCTGCCACCCAAGGACAAGCAGACAGAAACAAAACAGAGCTGCAGCGTAAGGCGCCTGGGCACTGATTCTGTCCTTAAAACAAACCCACCAAGTGGGTAGTGTGGACAGGAAACTGGGGCTCAGAGACCTGAAGTAACTTGTCCAAGGTCACACAGCCAGTACCAGTCTCAACTAGGACACTCTCCAGTCCATCTGATTCCGAAACCCAAGCTTTTGCACGGACTGCCCTCGCCCGAAGAAGCCACACCGTCACCTGTGTCACAGGTTCTTGCTCACTTCCTGTTCACGTTCACTGCCAAGCCACCCCCACGGGTTTCTCTGGGCACCAGGGAGGACTCGCAAATGCTCAGGAACAGGTTGAGGCGTCACTAAGGTGCCGGGCACAGCTGCCCCTGCTGTGGGCTCTGCCACATCCTCCACACTCACCCCTTAAGGGGACCCCTGCTGCCGCCCACTGGGTGTGACAGCCATGTTTGCCACCCGCCATGTATGTTGCCCCAATGTGCCAGAGCCCTGTGCCTCCAAGAGGCCCCAAAGCAGGGCTGCATGGGTCCCTGTGCGCCTGTTTCCTTTCAGCACGCTGGGACCCCCCCACCCCCACCCGTATGGATCGGGTTCTAGGGCCACCACCATGGTGCGCCTGTGTCACGCCTCCTCTCAAGAAACAAAGCCAGGCCCTGGCCAGCCCTGAGCGGAGGCTCTTTCTTCCCTACTGGCAAAGGGTCTCCCAGGACTCCTAAAGCCCAAAGGGTTGATCTACTGCACACTTCGCCAGAGAGACCCAGACACTTACGACCACCCAGGCCCAAGCTGGGGCCTGCTCTGCACTTAGGAAGTCAGTGCTGCCGAGGAAGGGTGAGGGCGGGAGCAGCAAGAGGCCGGCTTGCCTTGGCACTAACTGGAGACAAGATCGGGGTGTCTGGAAGGTGGGGAATGGAAGCTGTGGAGTGCATGGAACTTTCTTCGAGAGCTGGGAGATCATTAGCACCTATTCAGTTGGTACCAAACCCTGCGAGACCTGCTCCCTGGAGGGGGAGCAGCCGCTGCCCATCTGGCAGGGGCAGAGGGGGTGGGGGGACCGTTTCTTTGTGCCCTGGGAGGGGAGGGAAACTAATGGAAACCTTCAGGCCCACGCAGTGACTCATACTCCCCACCTTTAGTAAGAAAGGCAGCGACTGATTTTCCTAACCACTGTCATAAGAGGGGCCGTTAGCTACGATTACAACCTGGAGGCATCCCTGGTTGAGGCATGTTGGTGACTTTTACCTTCTTTCTTGTTGTTTTCAGTGTTGCTTGAATTAATTTATTTATTTTATAATACGGGTGTATTGTTTCCCCAGAACAATAGTGACATTGCCCAAAAAAGAAAGAAAATTTTTAAAGCAAGACAAAGCTGTGTAAATACCGAGATGCTCTTGCAGAAAGATGAAGCAGATAGGAGAATAACAAAGGGAGAAGTACAGGCTGTTACGCAACTACTGGGGAGCCGCAGGACCAGACCCGGTGGAGCTGATGCGTGTCAGAAAGTTGCCAAAAGAAAGCTGTGGAGGAACAGCAGTGGCTCTGGGAGGCCGCCAGTCAAGAAAGCATCCCCGAGGGGTCCAACAGGGAGCTGGGAACCTGGGCGGCCCAGGCAAGTGGCTTGATCTCTCCAGAACCCAGTGTTATCCGTGCACCGGGGATGGCAGAGCCACCAGTATTAGTATAGAGTCTGGATGGGAAGGGCAGCCCTTGTTCCTGCTTCTCCCCCCCAGTGTCCCATTTGAAACTCCCTGGGACAGAGAACTTGCCCCGACCAGTGGAACTCCAGGGCCCAGGCCATCAGCAGCAGTTCCTAAAAGCTCCTTGAGACCCTGGAGGCAGCACCTGCCTCCGAAAGAGCTGTTGGATTATTAGATGCACCTACCTTTTGACCAAACGATTAGGGATTTATACCACAGCAGCATCCACATGGTGACAAGGGAAAATGCGCCAGGAAATTCACTGCATCACTATTTGCAACAGCAGAACTTTGGAAACATGCTAAACACCCAGCCGGAGGGGACCGACTCTATGAATGTGAAGACACTGCACAATGGAAGAATATTCGCCTGTTAAAAACACTAGCCTGGGGCCAGCCTGGTGGCTCACGCCTGTAACCCCAGCACTTTGGGAGGCCAAGGCAGGGGGATCACTTGAGGCCAGTAGTTCAAGACCAGCCTGGGCAGCATAGCAAGACCCTTGTCTCTACAAAAAATAAGAAAAATTAGCTGCACATGGTGGCACCCGCCTATAGTCCTAGCTACTTGGGAGGCTGTGGCAGGAGGATCATTTGAGGCCAGGAATTCAAGGCTGTAGTGAGCTATGATTGTGCCACTACACTGGGTGACAGAGCCTGTCTTTAAAAAAAACACGTACCAGCGCCACTCACCAGGATCATTCAAGGAAAGAACAGTAAGCCTTCATTTGTATTTCAAAAGGGACAGCTAGATAACACCTTGACTATGAAGGGACACTTCTCGTGCTCACCCATGGCCGGTTCTCCTCTCTCAGGAGAGAGGAGAGGTTGTGGGAGGCCTTGAGGTTGTGGGAGGCCACGTGGCAAGTCTTGGCCAATGCACTGTGGAAGGAAGTGACTCAATGCTCTTTTCCCTGCTTCAGTGGTCCTGACACAGGGGCACCACAAACTAGGGGCAGCTTAATCCCTGAGCCTTCACATGGAGGGCAATTGCCCTGAAGAATCACCTAGACTCACAGCAGATTCTGCTGGATGCAGAACAAGCTTTTGTGTTCAGGCATTTAGATGCAGGGCTCATTCGTTATGGCAGCACAACATGGCTTCGCTGACCAATGCAGATGCATGCCCAGGCGCAGGCGAGGCCTGGCCCAGCTCCTGAGAGCATTCTTGGAAAACCACATTCCAATTCAGGGGATGCTGAGAGGCCTTGACAAATCCCTTGACACTTCTAAGACCTCAATTTCCCTATGTCTTTCCCCATTTTTCTCCTCTGATGAGGTCTATACTGCTCATGTTCCCAAACCCTAAAGGTCTCAAGAGTCTCTGCCAGTACTGGGGGCTGCTGGCTGCTGAGCACAGCACCTCAAGGGCATCACGGAACCTTCCAAGTGGCCTGGGAGGGAGCCATGATTATCTCCATTTCCCCAGGAGGAAACTGAGGCTCAGAGAGGTGAGGTCGCTTGCCCAGGATACCAGCATCTGTGATTCTTAATTGCTCCAATGCCAGTTGCCATCTGGTATTTTTATTTCTTACAAACACAGCTTAAAAGAAAGCACACTGTCAATAACTTCAGATAACTGGGAATAAAGATTCTTTTTTAATTGTGGAAAAATATACATAACATGAAATTTACCATCTGAACCATTTTTAAGGATACAGTTCAGTGGCATTAAGTGCATTCAGATTATCGTGCAGCCATCGCCACCACCCACCCACAGAACTCTCTCCACCTTGCAAAACTGACGCCTGCACCCATTAAACACTAAGTCCCCATTCCCCCGACAGCGACTGTTCTGCTTTCTGTCTCAATGGATTTGACTACTTTAGCTCCCTCATATGAGTGGAATCACATGGTATTTGTCCTTTTGTGACTGGCTGTTTCAGTTAGCATAATATCCTAGAGGTTCATCCATGTTATAGGGGTGTCAGAATTTCTTTCCTTTTTACAGCTGAATAATATTCCATCACGCTGACATACCAGGTCTTGTTTGTCGATTCATCCGTCCACGGACCCTGGTGGCTGCCACCTTTGCCTATCATGAGTAGTGCTGCTAGGAAGACAGGCGCACACGTATCTTTTTGAGACGTTGCTTTCAATCCTTTTGGGTCTATACCCAGAAGGAGAAATGCTAGATCATATGGTAATTCTATTTTTAATTTTTTTGAGGAACTGCCATGCTGTTTTGCACGCCGCTGCACCATGTTATGTTCCCACCGACCGTGCAGGATGTCTCCACATCCTCCCCAGCACTGGCCATTTTCTGTGTCCTGATGGTGGCCATCCCGACGGGCGGGAGGGACTGGCTCATCACGCGCATTTCCCTAATGATGAGCGAGGGATAAAGATTTTTAATGCCACTGGTGAGTCTACAGCAGTGTAACCACCGGGACCCGTTTCAACGGGAGGAAACTGGGTCAGGGTGCTACCCACTCCTGGGGGACGTTGCAGCCACATCTCAACGTCCTCGACTCCCATGCGAGCGAGTGGGGCAGTGTGCCCGTGGCTGCCATGTGACCTGTGCCCCAGTGAACAGGCTGGGGGTGGAGGCACCCCCAGCTGGGGTCCCAAATTCTCCGGAGCCTCAGCCTCTGATGTTGCAAACCCACTTCCCCTGCTGGCCTGGGCAGGAACTGAGCCGGGCCTTTCCAGCTCCGCCTGACCCTGTGACCTGGAGTCCCCACCCGGGCCTGGAACACGGAACAGAGAAGAGGCAGCACCACAGGGAGGCAGGCGGCGGGGTCATCCACACAGCCCTCGGCTTCCATGGCCGGGCAAGGGGTGGCCTTGTGTACCAGACACGCAGGACCAGGGACTCTGGAGCCCATTTCTGCCACTCGCCAGCTGTGTGACCTTGGCTAAGTCACCCCCACCCCTGCCACCCAGTCCTTACTTTTATCTGTGAAATGGTTGAAATGGTGCTCGGCACACAGTAGGCACTCGCTAGATGCTTCAGACAATTATCGACACTATCATCATCCTCATGATCATCAACATCACCAGGATGACCAGGTCACACCTGTGTCAAACTGTCCGTGTCTCACCACTGCCGGCAGGAGACAGTGCACCACACTCTCATGGGCTGCTGGGCGCTGCTCAGACTGACCCCTGTGGACATCTCCAACTTCCTCTTCCTCTCACTCATCACACTCCAGGCTCTGGGGCACCATCCAGTCCCTCAACACCCAGCACTCCCTCCTGCCACAGGCCCTTTGCACATGCTGTTCCCCCTGCCTGGGCGGTGCTTCCCCACCCCACCCTGTTCTCATCCCTTCAACAGTTAACTCTGAAAAGGCTTCTCCTCTCACCTCAAACATAATTTCTTTACGAAAGTCTTTCTGGACATCCTGTACTCCCCCTCAACCCTCATCTGGGTGGGAGCCTTTTGCCCTCAAAGCCCTGTAATCCCCCCAGCACTTATGGGTGTTCATGGTCCTGCCCTGTGAAATTATCTGGAGAATGTCTGTCTCCCCACATTCACTCTGTGAGGCCAAGATCATGCCTGCTTTGCTTCCGACTAAGGACAAAGTTGGTCCCAAAATATTACTCAAATTGAGTTATTACTTTCCAGAAAAATCCCGATTTTTGAAAACGCATATTCTTTCAACAAAGACAAGCCTTTCCCCGCATAACTAAATAAGCTTTAACTTTCATACCTGTGTAGGATCTTTTCCCTTCATTAAACGAACGAATCTGAGAAAGCCCTCAGCTACACCCAGTGTCCTAATTTCTCAGCTCAGAAAAATATGGTCACTGCACTGAGAGCAGCTGTTCCCAGCTCCTGCTGTGGCTGCGGCCGCGCCTTCCTCAGAACACAGAGAGGCTCCGGGCAGCTCCCGTCACCCCTTGCTTGGAACAGGCGCCTGTCATGAGTGATGGGGGACGGAGGGAGCTGCAGAGGCGTAGTTGGCGAGAGCCACGGTGGCCCTTGCCCAGGGCCGGGGCCTGACTCAGCTGGTCCACACGCAGCACTCCCAGACCGGCTGGCGAATGAAGCGTGGACCCCGAGAGGGCCATGGGAAAGGGGGCCATGCCGGTGCCTGCACTGAGACTTTCTATTTCAACAGCTGTTTATCAAGCACACACTCTGTGCCCAGCGTGGCTGCAGGGAGGCCCTAGCGAAGCCCCCAGATCCTGCCCTCCCGGAGCAGGAGAAGGTGCTGACGGAGCAGTCTCCACAAACCCAGTACTCACTGCTGGGGACAGACCCCAAGCTCTGGGCCTGTCACCAGGCTCACTGCCCAGCGGGTTCTCGGGCTTTGGGGCCTGTGGGTGGGATTCCCCCGAGGGCTCGGTGGGGAGGGGCATTCAGAGAGGGGTGGCGTATCTGTCCATTCAAACTGGTTCTCAGCGAAGAACTTTCTTACGTGGTATCCAAGTGGCTGCAGGTAGCAGTCGCTCATTAGCATTATTGTTGTCATTGTGGTTGGGGCTGGCTCAGGCAAGGTGACACCAAGACAAGACCTGCAAGAAGGATGAACTATCCCAAAATGTAGGTGAGTCTAGGGAGGGCTCGGGGTCACTGTTCAGCTGGTCTTCATGGACACCGAGGGTGAGCCCTGAGTGAAGGAGCCACTGCACAGTCAGGACCAGGAATCCTCACCCGAGCCTGGGGGCACACACTGAGCACCTGCTGTTCTGGGTTCTCAGCCGGATGGGCTGCGAGAGGGGTAAGGGCCAGGGAGCCTGGAACAGGGCAGGGGTGGGGAGGTGAGCTGGGGGGCAGTCCTGTGGGGAGAGCAGTGGGGATGGTGGGGACACTCCAGGAGGGCTGGCTCCTGGGCTCCGGCACCTGGTGAGTCTTGAAAGAGAGGAAGAGAAGTAGGAGACGGAGAAGGGATGGGCGTGAGGTCAGACGGGACCCAAGGACCACTGTGGGAACCCGGGCTCTGGGAGGTCCCACCTTGAGGGGCCATCCTGGCTCTTGGGCCCAGGGAGGCTGGACAGGCAGAGAGCGGCAGTCGGACTCCAGACGGGCTTCCGGGGTAGAGCCAGCAGGGCCCACAGAGCTGACGGCACTTGCAGAGGTGAGAGAGGTGGCCAGGGAGACTGACGCTGAGGCTTTGGGCCTGAGCAGCCAGAAGGGCCGGGGGAGACCTGATAGGGAGGAGGGGAGGCCAGGAGGGGGTCCCCGCACTTCCTCCCAGTCCTGAGGGGTAACTGGGCAATGCCTGGTGCAGAGCCCTGCGTTCTCCACGCGCCCCTCCCAACCCTCCGGCACGTCCAGACTCGTGTGTGTGTGCGCGCGCATACACACACACACTCACACACACCCTACCCCACACCAGGGCTCAAGGACCCCTCAGGTGTCCTCAAGCCTATGGACCGCCCAAGTTTGGTCCCCTGTGTGGACATGCACAGAGCTCCCATTGGCCCCAGGGGCGGCAGGGAGGGCCATATCCCAAATGGCAGCCTCCAAAGCCCATGCTCTGCCTTCCAGAGGAGTTGCCCTCCATCCTGAAGACATTTAAATGAGAACAGCTATTTCCCCATCCGGGTAGACGGTATCGTAAGGGATTCAACATACACATATCTGGATGGTCGCGCGCGCACACACACAGGCACATGTGGAGAGCGTGCCGAGAGGGCTGTCAGCTGCGCCCCTGCTCCCTGTGGGAGCACCCGGGCTTCCCCATGGGCTGCAGGCTCTGCCCCCACAATCCACGCCCTTCTCACCTACGCAAAGCATTCAGGTGCCTCAGCCTTTTGGGAGTCTTGCCTCCTGGACAGCTGCCTGGTGAGGTGCCCCGTCCGTCCCCAATTCTGCAGCTGAAAAGGAAGCAGATTCCGGGGCTGGGGAGGTTGGGGGTGCAAAGCCCGGGCGCTGAGAAGGGAGGCCCAGCCTAAACCACAGGGAGGCAGGGACCGGGGAAATTCACACTCCGGCTGCTTGCCGGCCAAGGACAAGTGTTCTCAGCTGCTGCCACACTGACAACACATGTATGCACTGACACGTGAGAACACACAACCCCAAACCCTGCCACACAGATACACACTGACACACAATCCCATTCGCACACTGGTGCACACACACATGCCAACATTCTCACAACACGACACAGGAGCACTAACACAAAGCACTAACACAAAGCACACACACACACACAGATGTGTAACTCTGGGTCTCCAGTTGGTCTAAGCCATGTGCTCCAGAATGGCCCTCTCTGGAGGCTGGAACCTCCTCCCCAAATGTTTCTGCCTCCACAGGACCCCCCAGCTGCCCTCCAGCCGCCATGTGGCCTAAAATCTTGAGAAATTAGGAAAGATTCCTTTAAAACTAGCTCCGCAAATTTTAGGATTAAACAACATTTTGAAAATCTAGGGCTCAGTCCACTGTGGGCCTGTGTTACCCGGCTGGGGAGGGGCAGGCAGGATGCTGGGGGGGAGGGGGGCTGTGTGGGGTGAGTCTGGGCAGATGCAGCGCACGGGCCGTAGCAGAGAGCAAGAGGGGCAGCAGGGGGCTGTAGGGACCCCAACTCCCCACCCACTCCCTCTGTGACCCTCCCCAAGGGACTTCTCTTCTGTGAGCCTCGGTTTCCCCATCTGCACGATGGATGTGCTCCCGGGGCCCACCTCACAGGGCTGGCGTGAGACTTAAATGATCTCCTATTATAAAGTTCTAAGCCCTGGAAGCCCAAGAAAAGAAAGTGGGGTGCGATGGGGGAACCGCGCGGCTGCCCACGTGGCCGGGCGGGAAGCGGCCAGCACCTTCCCAGTGTCCCGGCTGCAGCCTGCCGCCGCACCGGCCCACCGGCAGCAAAGCCGCGCTCACTATCTGTCCCCAGAAGGGGGCCGTGGGGGCGCCGCGCCCCCAGCCTCCAGCTCCGACTCCCACCAGCAACACCGGTTCTCCCCTCGGGCCCAGGCGGCACCCCCCCCCCGCCCCGCCCCGCCCCGCCAACAATTTTGCATATATTTAAATCTCCTCTGCGGGTCCCCCTCCCCCCGGAAAAAGGGAGAAAGAAATTACAAAGCCCGTCATTTGTCTCCGTCCCGCACCCCATCTATCAGGGCCGGGAGCCCGTCGCCTCGAATGAGGCGCGAGCCCAGGACGGCCGCTTTAATGGGGCGCCGCGTGTGACTGTGCAGCCGCGGCGGGCGCAGCCGGCCGGCATTTGCATACATATTAAACAGAGCAGTAAAAAATGCAGACATGCAAACCATTTGGACGGGCTCCTCGGCTAGAGGCTGCCAGGAAATCAATCTTCTGGTTTCTTAAAGGAAACCTGCTCCGGGAGGAGGTGGCGATGCCACACAGCCCGCAGGCCCTGGGAGGGGGGCCACTGTCCTGTCGGTCCACCTGCCCGCGGGAGCCGCCTGCGCGGGTCCTTCCCCGCCATCGCCACTGAGGAGCCATCGACAGGGAGCAGGGGCGACACGGAGCAGAGGCTTCGGAGTCTGGGCTCAGTGGCTGCTGTGTGCCCTGGAGTAAGACGCTTCACCTCTCTGAGCCCCCCTCACAGGGTGCTGAAGATACTCCCCCACACCCCTTGCAGCTCTGGGATTAAAGCAACTAAGCCAAGGTCGCACAGTCCCTATGAGCGGAGCCTGGGTCCCAAGCCAGGCGCAGAGGAAGGTGGCCAAGAACACAGGCTCTGGAGGCAGGCAGCCTGAATTCAAAGTTTGGCTCCGCTTTTTATGAGCTGTGTGACCCTCGGTAAGTGCATCAGCCTCTCTGTTTCCTGAAAAAGAGGGCTGAATATACCTACCTCTTAGGTATGCCGTTGAGTTAAAGTAGATCAGCCTTGCAAAGCACTTGGCTCACTGCCTGGCATGCAGTAAGCACTCAATAAATGGTGGCAAAACAGCGTGGGCAGGTCTTTGGTGTTATTGGTATGATTTTCTGGGTTGAAATCCCTCTTTATGTCTGCATGGTGTGGCAAGCCAACCTGCCCCCAGCCCCCAGCCTCCTTACCTGCAAAGTGTGTGTTTTGATTTGCCCGGAGACTTCTCGCTCTGTTCTAGAGAACACATGGATCACCTCCCCAGCCCTCCAGCGATGAGGGCTCCCTGCCGATTCCGGCCAGATGTGGCCAAGGTGGCACCTCCAAGGGCTGCCAGCACCTGTCCTCCCCTGGCCGCTGAGGCAACGCCCATAGCAGGGATGGCGGGGTAGGGGCGAGTCAGCACACACACACGCCCCCGACAGACTGTGCGTCTGTGGGACCAGGACAGTGCAAGTGGCCCAGAGCCCCAGCAGAGCCAGGCCAGGGCTGAGCCCATGCCACCCAGCCTGTCTCTGAAGCCCACTGTACAGACGAGGAAGCTGAGGCGCAGAGAGGCACGAAGCCATGAAGCTAGAAGATGGTACAGCCGGGATTCGAACCGGGGCTGTCCGACTGCAAGGCTGCCTCCCCAGAGGTCACCCATGAACACTGTCCGCAGAGGGAGGAACTCACCCCGGCGTCAGGGGATGCAGCTCCCCGGCTTATGGCGAAAGAAAGGACTTTTGCGCGTGAGCCCAGTTTCATATTTAGTACCCACGAAGGTCCTTCCTTGAAAGGAACCAGAGGAAGGAAGGGAGGAGAGGGAGCTTTGGAGAACCAGCTCAAGTTTGGCCTCCATTCATTGACTTCACACTCCTGGAGGTGAGGCAGTGGGGTGACCAGTGTCCCCAGGACCAGACTGGGCAGTGGGCAGTGCTGGGGAGGCAGTGGGGGGTGCACCCAGCTCAGGGGGAGCAGCCATCCTCTCCGAAGAGGCCAGACCAAGGCATGGGAGGGGGTCTTTGCCTTCAGTGGGGAGAGAGTCCCACCCTCTGTGGTTCAGAGTTCCCCCGCTGAGTGGCAATGTGACCTCCATGCTGTGTGTGTGAGTTGCACCCTGGTACCATGGGAACAAAACAGGCCAAACGCAGAGCTGTGGCCCAATTCATGGGTGCCTCTCTGTGTGACCCTGGACAAAGCCCTGCACTCTCTGGGCTGGGGTGGCTGAGCTCACTGCACCCCTTCTCTGTCTCTCTGAGAGCCCTTCTCTTTCACCCCTGACCTCTGGGCTTTCTGGTCCTCTGTCCCTGCAGCTCCTCCTGCAGCCCTAAGTGCAGGCCACCCCCACTGCCGGGCAGCCAGCCGGGTGGAGGAAGGCAGGAAAAGGCAGGAGGGGTCGGAGTTACAGGAACCAGCAGGGCGATTGCTCAACTGGGGAGCCTGGCTGCTGGGCCTGCTCGGCCCCCACCTCCAGCCTCCGGTCCTCCCTCCCAGCTCTGCATTGCAAACATTCCTGGCCAACCTCGGCTTGCTGCAGCCCGGAAGGGGGAACTGTTGCAGACACAGCACAAGGCCGCCAGAAACTCTTAACCCCTTCACTCCTTCCAGGCAGAGCCTTCAGGCGGAGGGAGGATGGAGTTGGCTGGCAGCTGCCAGGGTCCTTCCCAGGCTGTGGGTTACAGCGTCAAGTGACTTGCTGGCAGGCCTGGCTCCAGGTTACCAGCCTGGATCAACAGGCTGCTCACAGGGGTCAAGTGGTCTCTAGTCATGACTCACTCAGCAGACATTTCCAGAGCCTCCTCTGGGTGCCAGGCGCTGCATCTCACACTGGCATGAAAATCCAACAGGGTGGCCCTAGCGCAGGGCTGGGGTGGGGTGCAGATCTGACAAACAGGGCTGTTTCAGATCGTTACAATGATGAGGCCTGAACTAAAGTGGCTGAACTAGGCAGGGAGGGCTTCCTGGAGGAAGTGCCACTTAGGGAGCCCCGTTAGAGCAGAACGAGAGTTCAGGCAGAGGAGGCAGCAAATGTGAGGTTCTCAAGAGAAGAGAGCTTGGCCCATGCCCGGCCTCAGAAGGCCCTGGGGCCATTCCCTGCTTGGCAGTGAGGAGCCATGGAAGGGTTTATGTGGGGAACAACATGGTCAAGTTTAGCTCTAGGCACTAAGAGCTCTCAAGCAAAATATGGAACTTTAATGGAAAGAGACAGCTAGCATGTTTCATGCACAAACCAAATATATGCTAAGACCAGAACACCTGAACCACGCCAAAGTGCCACCAACAGGACACGTTTCAAATGGCAGCTGGGCCTGGCACTTGGCTCTCCTGCAGCCTGGGCGGCCGCTCTGAGCCCTGCCATCCCGGGCCAGCTGGAAGCAGCAGGCTCAGATTGGCTTTTCCTCCCAGGGTGGCATCAGCACCTCCCATAGCCCAGACACCACTCCTTCATACAGCTGGAGCTCAATAAATGCAGCAATTAGTCAGTGTTAAAGTTGGGAGGGGCTGAGAGATCATCTAGGCCACAGCCTCCTCACATCAGATGAGGAAACTGAGGCCCAGAGACAGCCATGGCTGGCCCAGGCTCCCACCGTGGGGGCAGATGTGGCAGGAACAGGCCAGTGTGTACTCTGGGCACAGGGGGCCGCAGCGCATGCAGCTGAGATGCCCACAGCACATGTCCTGAGAAGAAGCCAGTGTACCTAGTTTGCCCATGACGTTGGTACCCAGAGACGAGACCCCAGAACCTCTGAGGAGCCCCCAACCAAAGCCCCCTTCCTCTCCCTACCTCTCACAGGGCCTGAGTGTTACTTCTACGTCTGGTCTATTTGTTGGGACAGCAAACTTAGCCAGAGTTCCCCTAAGTCCTGCTGAGTGTGTTGAGCCTTCCGAGGAGGAAGAGAAAAGGCCCCCAGGGGCTCCCTCTGTTGAAAGTCACTCCCCAGAAGGACAGGAAGGGGCTGGGCAGGCTCCATGCCTGCACGTGCCCCTGGTGGCAGTAGGGGCCAAGGTCCTCCCAGCCTCCTCGGAGGTCACCCCTGCAGGAGGCCCAAGCAGTAGCCAAGGTCTGTTCTGTTGCTCAGAGTCCACTCTCTGTCACTGGATCCTTCTAGGCAACAGAGCTTCTGTAAGGGTTCCTAAAACCTGGGGTGGCACCGCCTCCACGGTCTGCCATTAACTTTGCCATGGTGACGCAGCCCAGAGCCCCTACGCCGGGCCAGGAATTATCTCCCTGAATCCTCACCACAACTGCAGGAGTTTGCCATTATCACCCCATTTTACAGATGGGAAACTGAGGACCATGAAGTCACTTGCCTGGGTCCCACAGCTAATGACCAGCATGGGTGGACGTGGGACACAGGTGCTTTGGGTGTCACCACTCGGCTTCCCAGCCAGGAGGTCCCGCCCCTGCCTGGAGACATGACTCCTCATCTTGTTAATGTACTTGCTCTTGTACATGAAATAAATATTTCCCCTCATCTATTTATTATCTCTTTATCACAGGCATTTGTCCACGATAAACAAGTAAGTTTACTCCCTGCTCAAATCTTCTCCAAATGGGCTCACCCAAGTTACCAATCTCGTCCCTGAACTTCCAGAAGGCAGAGCTGCTTGCGTTGCTGTAGCCAAACCATCACCACAAAAACCCCCTCATTTCATGCATGTCACAGAAGCTGGAAACATTAGTGGAATGTGCTGTGTGCTGGCAAGGGTTGGACAGCACCTTGGCGCCCGCGAGGCCCCGGCTCGGTGAGTGCTCGACGAACGGGGTAGGACTATCACTGCTGTTGCTCACCAGGGCGTGGTGTGGCTGATCAATTCCTGGCCTTCTCTTTCCCTCTTCGCATCACAAGTTAACGGGTTCACTTCTCGAAGTTACTCCTGTCCACAAAATGCTAACAGAGCTCTGTGAACGAGGCAAGTCATCTGTCCTCGGACTGCAGCAACGGTTACTGTGGCCGTCAGCCTCCAAGATGGTCTCCGAAGGACTCCCACCTTCCGGCATTCACAACCTGTGTCATCCCCCGTCACAATGCCTAGGGCCGGCCTGTGCAACCCACGGGACTGAGGAAAGGACTGTGTGCGCCGTCCGAGGCCAGGTACAAAAGGCAGCGCAGCTGCAGTCTTGCTCTCTTGCATCGCTCGCTCTGGGGGAAGCCAGCAGCCATGCTGTGAGGAAACTCAAGAAGCCCGGTGGAGAGTCCCCGTGTCAAGGAGCTGAAGCCTCCTTACCAACCACGCGAGCAAGCCAGGTAGAAAGCAGACCCTCCGGCCCCGGTCAAGCCTTCAGATGATCAAGAGAGACCACGAGCTGGGACCAGCTTGCTAAGCCACCCCTGAATTCCTGACCCATGGAAACTGTGAGATTCTGTTCATAAATGCTTATTGTTTTAAGCCACTACATTTGGGATAATTTGTTATGCAGTGGTAGGTAACTAACACAGAAAAAGAGAGACCTCTTAGTTATGAGGGCCTTTGAGGGACTGTGTTCCCAAAGTGTGTCCCTTGGAATACTGATCCCGGGCTATACTCTGGAAAACCAAGGTCAGGCTAAGGTAGGCAGCCTGTGGACTCCATTCTCCTGTTCAAGATTCCCAGGGTTCCTTGGCATATTAAAGCAGATCCCTGCGGAAAGGGAAGGTGTTCTGACCCAGCATTTCTTAGGAGCCTTTGACTGTGAAACTCTGTTGTCTGAGCCTCAGAGCGCTCTTTGGGACACACAGCCAAATCGTAATAGCAGCTGGGTCCCCAAGCACTTTAAACAGTTGTGCCCAACATAAAACCAAAAATACAGCCTGATAATTGGAGTATGACCTACGGCATTAGACACCAAGATGAGATGGCTGCTCTGCCACGATGGGACCCTGTCCCTGCGCTCCTCTTCCAGCTGCGGGGCTGGCTTGCCCAGGGCCACCTCTGGGCCCTCCCGTCTACCATCAGTGGTATTGGGCCAGTGTCTGGCCAGGGATCTCAGCCTGTTTGGGCAGCACTTGGGATTCAGATTTCGAATCCCAAACTCCAGCGCCAGCCACACCGCCCACCGGCGCCCTTGAACTTTCCACCGGCTCGTGTTTGCCGCAGACGGAATGGCAACGCCTCAGAGTTGGGTACTTCTCAGTGGGAACGCAACTGTGGTCTTAAAACACGGGCCCCTGGAAAATAGCATTTGATGTAGAAAATTTCATTTTACAGGCAACTTTTTCAGAGCAAATCCACCCCCTTCAGCCAGGGAAGGTTGTGCTCAGAAAACCACATTCTTTCAGGTCCCTGGGGCTGTGTGGGGGCGGGAACAGAAATCTTTCTACATGCTAGAAGGCAGAGGTCTTTTCTTTTGTTAAAAACATAATTTTACCCTCATGTTGCTTCGTCTTCCCTGGTGTGGGCATTCTGGGGCTTTCTGGAGCTGTCACTTCCAGACACCAAGTGGCCACGGGTGGGAGAGAACCCACAACACCCTCGCTGCTCAGGGGAGCCCCTGCCCAGGCCACTGCATCACAACCTGCCTCCGGACAAGTCCCACAGTGACTCGAGACACATTAACATTGGGGGGAGCTTGGCAGCACCTGGCGGCACGGTGCCCTGAGCCTGCCCCTGACAGCGGCCGTGCCTGCCTTCCTCCCTCCCCTCCAGGACCTCGGGCTTCTCAGGGGGGTTCTCGGCTGAGTTCTCAGGACCATTTCCATGACTATTCTGTCCCGCTGTGTCCCCCTCTCTTCACAGAACTCCAGCGAGATGACCGTGGCAGGACAGGGCAGGCGGGCGGGAGACTTGAGCAAGACATAAGGGCAACGGCAAGGACACCCAGCCCCCACAGAGCACTCACAGCCCAGGACGGGGCGAGGGCACCCGGGGATGAGAGCGGGGAAGCCATCTGGCCAGGGTCACTCCACACATGGCAGAGTCAGGATGGCGTAGCCCACAGCCCCCGAACTCTCCCCGGACACCCCGCTGTGTGAGGACTTCCTTGATGGCGAAGTGGGAGCGACCACAGGGATGGTCACGTTGCACCTCCATCCAACTGGCTTAGCCCAGCGCTTCCCAATCCGGGCTTCCCAAGGGCTCTCGAAGGCTCTCTGGGGAGGGCATGCTATTTCCAGTCTCTCAAAGTCCCCGACAGTGTCTGCACCTTTCCTGAGGGCCAGACTACCCCAGGCTCCATGCATCACGGTTCTTTGCTTTGGATGGGAGTATATCAACCCACTGTGCCTGTTCAGACTCTTGGAACTGGTGGGGGCTGAGCTGGCATCATCATTGCCCTTGTTAACCCAAAATGAGAAAACTTCTATTCCTGAACAAATGCAGTTTGCTTGTTGGGCCAACGTGGGCCTTGGGGCACGTAACAGCAAGAGGATCTTTTCCCGTGGGAATGCAGACAGGAATGAGTTTGGAAATTTGAGTTATGGAAGGTGGGCATTTGTCTCAACTATTTTTCAGTAGTGGCACTTGCTTTCTTTTCTTTAAAATGAAGTCAGTGCTTCCCCACCCCCACCCAGCCCTGCTGCTGCTGTGGGTGGCTGGTGGCGGGGCCGGGCAGCCACAGGCGGCCCCGGGAGGCCCAGGATGGGCAGGGCCCGCGTGCTCACATCCCAGTTCCTTTTACAAGATGCTCCTCGCCCCACGTGCTCTGCACAAGCTGTCCTTGAGGACGACATGTGGGCTCTTGTTTGCAGGTTTTCAGGGAAGTCTGGCAGAAACCAGCCGCACACACACTCGAATTCCTCGTAGAAACCTGCAGCAAGACGAGGTGCGGCCAGCCCGGCAGCGCTCCAGGGAGTGGGGTATCTCCAGGGGCTTCCACCCCGATCTGCTTCCCTGGCTCCTTCTAGGCAGACCCCTTCCTTTCCCCATCCCTCCCGCCTCCACCCTACAACTACAGGAGGTTTGAGGCCTTGGAGAGACTGGTCAGGAGAGTTCAAAGGTGAAAGGTCAGAGCTCAGAAGTCCAGGGACACAGCGGGTGCTACAATTAACCAGCAACTCAACTCATAGCCTCTGCCTCAACAGGCTTCCTCAGTCTGCGACAGCCTGGAGCCCATGAAGACTGGAATGTGTCTTCTCCATTACGGACTGGACGTCACCTTTGGGCATGTGATGGGGGCAAGAGTGGTACAGTGGCTTTTTTTTTTAAGGGACAGCATCTCACTCTGTTACCCAGGCTGCAGTGCGGTGGCGCCATCAAAGCAGCCTCGAACTCCTGAACTCAAGCGATCCTCCTGCTTCAACCTCCCAAAGTACTGAGATTACAGGTGTGAGCCACCATGCCCGGCCCAGGGCACTATTTCTAAGCGAGGTCTGAGGGGACATTTTGGCGATTATGTATGGGATGAATCTGTTCTGCAGCCTTTATGCTCCTGTTACACCCCATGTTTTCACTGCTCTGTTGATGTGCCCCCTGTCCTAGGAGACCTGAGCAACACCAGGGCAGGGATCATGTCTGGTTCATGTCTGTGCTCACGAAGTGTGCCCGGGGCCCCACAGCCAGAACTCAAAGTCTGTCTGTGGGTGGGGCATGTCCCCCCGCAAGCTGAGCCCTGCGGGTTCATCCACCAGGATGCCCAGGGCACAGGCCACAGCACAGCTCCCACATTTTCCCACTGCGGGACTCAGGCGGGGCCCCCAGCCCTCTGTGTCGCCTTCCCCTCATCTGGGAAATGGCGGGTCCCTGCCAGCCACACCTCATGGGGTCACAATGGGGATGACCCAGGCGGGGGAAGAGCCTGGCCCCTCGCAGAGCACAGACCCCCACAGGCGGGTCCTCGCTGTCTGGCGTTCAGAGGGCCGAGTGCAAGGGCGGGCACGCAGTGGGCACTCAGGCTCTGTTTGGTGTTCAGACAGGTTTTTTTCAAAGCAATATTTCTTAAAGTATAGAGATAACGACTGTGTATTATTAGTGGAAAATGCGATTTTTTTTTTTTAAGAGAAAGCTTGACTTCTTTCTCCGCCCAACCCTGGCCAAGCTCCTGACGAGCTTGTACTAGGCCAGATATAAAGGAACAGGACTTCAGGACGTTTGGAAACCAGCTTCCAAAGGGTCCAGGGTAAGGAGGAAGCTCGGGACAAACAGAACCTCGTAAGCTCTGAAGTGCACACGCAGGACGCCCCTGGCAGCCGAGGCAATGGCTGAATTGGTCTCACGGCCTCGCATCGGTCAAGACACTTTCCATGCATGAGCGCAACTGAACTCAGGGCAGCCTGTCCCCATCTCACAAATGAGGAAGCCAAGACTCAGAGAGGTCAAATGAGGCTCCCAAGGTCACTCAGTGGTACAGCCAACTTCTTAACCATTAGGGTCTCTGATTTATAACCCTCGGCCTCACCGAGACGCTTGCTTAAACCCCCTACCCCCAAACCAGGGTCCCCATCACAGAGATAAGCAACAGAGATCAACTGCGTATATGAATTGCCCAGGCTAGTAATCACGTGGTAGGTCACATCCACTGCAAAAACTGCTTCCGAAAGTAACAAAGATGGAAAATTTGAATCAGGTCGTGCAAAAAAGGCAAAACTGGGGGACTCCAGGAGAACGCAACTTTCCCAAAACTAAGCTGACTCTGGCCAACTTTTGTCCAATTCCTAGATAAGCAAGGAAAAGGTGGCAGGCAGATTCAGGTTAGAAGCCCCACTGGTTTTAGCATAAGTCTAAGAAGCTGGTGGGCACGGGGCACAAGGGAGGGAGTCCAAAACTCAGGTTCTGAGGCTCCCTTGAAGGGGGGGGTCTCTCAAGTGGCTGTGTGGGGTGGTAGTCAGAATTTGAGCTCTCGAGTTAGACAAATCTGAGGTTTCCTACTGGCAAGCCATGTGATCTCTCTGACCCTCAGTCTCTTCATCTGAAATGTGTCCAGCAAAGCTTTACTGCCCGGCTGCTACACGCGGGGCTGGTGCTGGGTGCAGGGACCCAGCAATGAATGGGAGAGAGGAGACTGAAGCCCTCAGCAAGCTCACTGCCTAACACAGGGAGACAGTGGGTGCAGACACAAACAGATTCTGACATTAGGCTGTAAGGAAATAACATGGGATGAGAACATAGTTTAAATCTTCCTGAAATCTTCCAAAGAGACACCAAAGGGGAATTCCTTTGCACGCCATACACAAAAATGTTCTCAAGACTCTCTGCCCCGAAGGTCTCATGGCAGTTGCTTCAGAAATACCTCCCCTCCCTCCCTTCTATCCTTATCAGAGAGGCAGGAGTTGCTGGGCCTGTCCTGGGAAACAGAGGACTGGGTTGGAGCCAGCCTCTCCTCCCTGGCTAGGGGCCCTGGGCACACTGCTTAACTACTGTGTGCCTCAGTTTCCTCATCTGCAAATCACAGACAACAACTGCACCACCTTCGAGGGGCCGTTGTGGGGATTCCAGGAAACAGCCCCAGTAAAGCGTGTGAGGGAGGCGGACACACAGCCAGGCTACTTA
This sequence comes from Indri indri, assembly GCA_004363605.1. NCBI lineage: Eukaryota > Metazoa > Chordata > Mammalia > Primates > Indriidae > Indri > Indri indri. The sequence goes on from RJWJ010005917.1 coordinate 50,443, forward strand.
CCCCATGTGGGAGCCACCACCATCTCCTTCGGCCTCCGCACCCCTGCCCTCTGCACCCCACCCCAGCAGGAGTGCGGGGCGGTGCGGGTTTTCTAGGTCCTACCCTCCATGGCAGCTCCACCCACCGTTCCAGACGGCACGGGGAAAGGGCCATGGCTGGGCAGGTAAACCGGGAACTTTCTTAGGAGGAGGCAACACGGCCTGGGCCCATGCTTACTCCTGCCCCACAAGGGCACACACAGGGGGCAGCTTCCCTGGGCATCAGTGCTCACAGGGCACAGCCCGGAGTTCTGCAGCACTTGGGGCCCACTGGGAGCATGCTCCCCACTGATGCCCTGGGGAAAGACGGTGCCCCATCAGCTGAGGCTGCTGCTTGCCCCAAGCCTGGGCAGAGTGGCCAGGGTGGCTTCTGCCTCCACCTGGCTCCCAGGGCCACAGAGCAGAGCAGAGGATGTAGGTGTTTCATTTCCTGAGGAACTCTGGGCCAGGCCCTTGCTGGGCAGCACAACTGTGAACGGCTGTGTTTCCTGCCCTCATGGGGCTCACAGTCTTGTGTGCAAAGCAGACAATCAGGGCCTGAGCGTGGGGTGAGAATCCCAGAGGCAGCAGAAGAGGACCTACTGGGACACCAGGGAGGGCTTCCTGGAGGAAGATGCACGGGCGGGAAGGGCTAGAGTGGGAAGGAAAGGAGTTCCAGGCAGAGGCCACAGCCTGGGCAAAGACCTGGAAGAAAGCGGCAGGTTCAAAGATCTGCAAGTTTCCATCCCACCTCCCCAGGCAGGTGCCAATTACTGCCCATGGTCACATACCCCATCTAATTTAGTTCCCACTGCCACCCAGGGAAGTCAGAGAGCAGGTTCTCTTCCTCCCAATTCACACATGAGGACACCAGAGATAAGAGGGAAAATGACAATTCCCAACTGGACTAGAACCTGGATCTCCCGATTCCTGGCCCAGGTGACAGAATCAAGATGCAAGACTGGGCCGAAATCACCCAGGACACCTGCCCAGCGGCCAGGCGGGCACTGCTATCATGGCTTCCACTTGACAGATGGAACTGAGGCTTAGTGAGAGCATGACACCCCTCCACTCCTGCAGCTCTGTCTATGTCTAGGTGCCCTTCCCAGGTGGGGCAGGAAACAGAACCAGGAACAGGGGTGACTCCATGAAGGAAGGAGGGGAGGAGGAGGGGTGTCAGAAATTGACACCAGGCGGGAAAGACAGAGGAATGTGGGTGGGGATGGGGTGCGCCAGCCCGGGAGGGGCTAGGGCCCCAGGCAGCCCCCTCCCTCCCTGCCTCCCAGGTGAGACCCTAACTTCCCGGAGACACCACCCCCAGCTGGGCGGGGAGAAGGACCACCGTCCTGGCTGCCAATCAGAGGCACTCCCAGTCTGATGGCGGAGGCAGCCCTGGGCGAGGGCTCCCAGGGCCTTCCCAGGGGAGCCCCCGGGGCCTGCCGAGCCTCGGCGGCCCACCGCCCACTGCCCACCCCCAGCCTCATTAGCACCGACGCCCGGCGTCCTCCCCTCGGTTTCCGGTGGCTCCAGAATTTAAAGGTTAAATCCTAACCTCGTCTCAGCAGTTTCTCCCGGCTTTGCCTACCCAGCGCCAGTTGCTGGTAATTATATGCATCTCCGAGCAGCCAATCAGCTGTCAGACTGACAGATACTGATCTTTTCGTTTTATTTTTAGCTCTGTGCTTCCCCCTCTAGTTGCAAAAAAAAAATTCTGTTTGTTCTGTGTGCTGCCGCCTCGCTCCCAGCCCTGCAGCCGCTCTCATCTCTGCCAGCCAGGCGGGAGCAGGCAGCCCGAGGGGCTGTGGCCTGCGGTCCCCACCCGCCTGACAGGGGACAGACGTGCCCACCGCCCTGCCGGGTGCAGTCCCCGGGGAGGGGGGAGGGGGGAGGCTGGGCGCTGCATGCAGAGGCGCACTTGGATGTGAGCACCCACAGAGTCGTGCTTGGCCTTGGGGACCAGCACCGGAGGGAAGCAAGTCCGTACCTGCCCGCCGGAGACCAGGGGCAAGAGACAGAGACAAAGCCCCACTATGAAGGGAGGAAAAGACAAGTTGCCCCCTGGAAGCACGTGTCCCCCCCCCCCCAACTGAACAGAAGGGGGCAGCGCTGGAGGGGGTCAGGAGGGCAGTTTCTAGCCCAGGCCTGCAAGGCTAAAGGGGGTGGGGAGTGGGGATCTGGAGCTCCCATCCCAGGCGTGGTGCCTCATCTGCCTTGCAAGGGCGAGTGAAGTCCTTTTGTGGGTCATTCTGGAAGGTTCCATGCAGGCTGGCAGGTGTGGGGGCCTGGCTGGCAGGAGGCCCCTGTTCATGCAGCTTCTCTGGAAGGAAAGGAGGAGGCTGAGGGCCAAGGAGGCTCTTAGGTCCCAAAGAGTCTCCCAGACAGCTGAGGGGCCAGTGCTGAAGAGTGACGGAGACAATTGTGAAGCTTCCTCCGTCCTCACAGCACTCGACAGTTTGCAAAGCACTGCCCTTGCTCCCGTGGCCTCTCCCCCTTCCCCACAGTTAGCCCCAGGATAAAGTGGAAGGTGGGGAGGCCTGACGAGGGTCACCCCTTTTCTGCTTGGCCCTGGGGTGGGGAGGCAGGGTGGCCTCATGGTTTGGGCTTTGATGCACAGCTGAGCTGGGTTCAAGCCCCAAGGCTGCTGCCTACCAGCTCTGTGACCCTGAGCAGATGGCTCGAGCTCTGTGGCCGTGGTGTCCCCACCTGGAAGGAGGCCCCAGTCTCACCCCCCACCCCACAGGGCTGCTCCCCACAGCCCGGCAGCCGCGGCACCCTGTGCACTTGTGAGCAGGTATTATTAGCTTCTCTGTTTAGTGGATGGGGAAACTGAGGTTCATGTGACTCGTAATTGGCAGAATTGGGACTAGAAACACCCCCCCCTTGGCTTCCTTCTCTCTGACACCACAGATGGCGCGCTGAGAAAAAAGAGAAGGAAGAGCGGGGAGAAGGGAATCAGGAGACTGAGGGAGATGGAGGAGGCAGAAGCACCGTGATCAATTACTTGGGCTATAAATTTCTGCCGTTTTGCAAAGCGAGCACACAACCTCGGAGAGGCACAGCTCCCGGGCGTGCTCGCGAGAAACCAAACAGAGGTGGGAACCAGAGAGGGAGAGGGGACAGGCTCAAGGGCAGGGTCAGACAGGCTGGCAGCTGCCCACGGGGCCGGGGCCCAGGGAGGAGCAAAGCAGAGGGAGGCCACCAAGTGCCAGTCCGCTTGGGAGCCTGGGGGCCCCCTTGGGAGGGACCTGTCACCCAGCAGGGTTCACTTCCACTGCTGGCCGGTAGGAAAACCAGGCCTTGGCAGCAGGAGCCTGGCTGGCCCTCTGCCACTGCCTTGGCAGCTGGTCCTGGGGGCTGCTGGGCAAGAGGCACTCTGAACCTCAACTTCCTCATCTGTATAATGGGGCGAGTAATCCATCCCCAGGGGTTGGTGTGAAGGATGAGTAAAATCTAGGATACAAATTGCTTAGTATGGGGCCTGACATGCAGCAAGTAGAGTTGGTGGTGGTATTATTATTATTATTATTATTTGGAAAATTACCAAGGGCTAAAGCGTTTGGTAACTGGTAGTTTGGAGACTCATTTAATTATTAAACAGGTGGGAGGTGGTCCTTCCTCCGAGGAACAGCAATGGAAAGACTTTCCCACAGTGGGGTGGCATGGGGGCGCTGCCCTGTCTCTCAGTCTCACAGCCATCGGGGTGGGCAGGGACCCTGGGCTCTGCCACCTGGCCTCCACCCTCCTGCAGCTGCGCGGTAGCTCACTTAGGAAATGAGCAGTGAGCAGAAGGCAGCTTATCTCTCCGGAATGCAAGCGCCCCAGGAAATGGGATTCTGGGAACAACCCTCCCAGGGCCTTCCACGCTCTGGAATGGCAAAGACCACAGAAGCGGCCCTGTGTGCTCCTCCTCCGCTGGGCAGGAGAGAATCCGGGAGAGCCAGCCCCAGGGCCTGCCCAGAGGGAGCTATTTGTCAGGGAGATGGAAAAAAAATAGATACTGCTGAACCCCGAACCGTGGTCTTTCGACCCCAGACAATAGCCAAAGCCAATGGGAGGCCACAGGCTGGAAGAAGAAGGCCACAGACTACAGACAGGAGGAACCAAGGACAGCCGGGGTAGGGCCCGAGGGCAGGGGGTGAAGCCCAGAGTCGCCATAAATCACGGACCTGGAGAAGACCCTTGAGGTCCAGGCAGGTGCTGGGCTCGGGCCAGGGCCCAGGCTGAAGGCAGCGGGGGGCTTGCTGTTTTAAAGGAGTCCTAAGATGGATTCTTTTTAAATGGAGGAGAACCTCCCCGGATGGGGATGATAAAAATGTTATATTAGTCATAACAGATGTAAAAGCAGCCCCCCCAAAAAAGTTTATTCCTTGCCCATGTTACAGTCTACTGTGGGCTGGCGGAGTGGAGAGGCAGGGGTCCTGCTCCATGTGGTCCCCAGGGTCCTGGGCTCCTTCTCCCTGTGGCCCTGTCATCACCTAGCAATCACGTGGAAGGGGAAAGAGCGTGGCGGTGGCGTGGAAGCATGTTTTGGACCAGGCTAAACGGGGCGGGGGCTCACCACTCGGCTCATGTTCTGCCGGCCGGAGCTCAGCTGTGTGGCCTCTCCTGACTGCAGGGGACGCAGTAGTCCGGCCGCGTGCCCAGGAGGGAGCCACGACCCAGGGTGTGGTGAAACAGCAATCTCTGCCACAAACGCTGTCTTCCGCGGGTGGATGAGCACAAACGGGCCAAGGCCAGCAAAGCGCCTGGCGCAGGGCCCGGCCACGGCACTCGTGTGGCAGAGCTGGCGACCTGCTCTGGAAACCCACAGGCGGGTCCCCTTAGGGTCAGGTAGGCATCTGAAGGCCGTCCCTGTACATTAAAGTGCGCGTGAGAAGGAGAGAGACAGAGATGTTTTCGTCTAAGGAGAACATCCAGAGCCTTTGTCAGAGTCTCGAAAGCTTGAAGCACAATGGCTTAGGGAGAGCCCGGCCACTTCCCACCACAGCAGCGGCTTAGCTGGAACCGAGTGCGCCTGATAATCCCAGTGCGCGTGGCAGGCGGCAGAACTAAGGACTCTCCAGCCATTACCTCCTCTCCTCCACCAAACACGCCCCCTAGACCTCTGGGACCAGGGCAGGGAAGGCCCAGCCGATCCTCAACAGTGGACGCTCTGGTCCACATCTGCTGTGACAGCCAAAGCAGCTGTGGGGCTGTGGGGCTGTGAGGCGTCAGCATCAGAGGTGAGCTCACATGTGCAGATGGAGAAACTGAGGCTCAGAGAAGGGTCATCTGGCCCAGGCCCATGCGGCGAGTCAGAGCAGAGCCAGTATAGTTCACGGTCTAATCTGCAGGGTTTCTGTGGTTGCAAGCAACAGAGACGGGCTTCGTTCACCTTGAGCAGGAAAGAGCTTCGTCGCCAGGCTGAGGGGCTCGGAGAACGGAGGGGAAGCAGGAGCACCAGGCAGGCCTCGGCCAGGTGGAGACCGGAGTCCCGCCCCAGGGGCTGGCCGCAGGATGAAGAATGAGCTCCTCTCCTCAGGGAAGGAGGGCTGGTGACCAAGGCAGGCCACAGGGCTGCTGTGGTTTGGATGTGTCCCCTAAATTTCATGTGTTGGAAACTTAATCCCCAATGTGGCAGTATTGGGAGGCAGGGCCTCTAAGAGGTGTTTTCATCATGAGAGCTCTGCCCTCGTGAATAGATTAGTTCATTCGTGGATTAATGGATTAATGGGTTATCATGGGAGGGAAACTGGTGGCTTTATCAGAAGAGGAAGAGAGATCTGAACTAGCACGTGAGCACGCCCACCCCCGGCCATGTGACACCCTGCACCGCCCCGGGACACTGCGCAGTCCCCACCAGCAAGAAGGCCCTCACCAGATGTGTCCCCTTGACCTTGGACTTCTCAGCTTCCATAACTGCTAGAAATAAATTCCTTTTATTTATAAGTTACCCAGTTTCAGGTACTCTAAGTCACAGAAAATGGACTAAGACGAGGCCCATCCTTTGGCAAGGAAGGACGGGGCATCTGGACTGACAGCCGACTCCCCAGGCTGCACACATTGGGGGGAGTTCCCCATGAAGCAAGTGGGGGGCTCCTGCCAGAAAGGGGGGGCATGGGTGCTGGGCTGGCCAAAACAGCAGATGTCCACTCTGGCCTCCTGCTCCGGCGTTGTGCAATCGAAACAAAACAACCACAGGGCTGGTTTCCTGCAGCCCAGAGCTGTGGCCTAACCAGGGAATTCAGCCCAGAGCACAGCCAGGAATCCAGGAAAACAGAGGTTCTCAGCAAACCTGGAACCTGGATTCTGGCCTCTGCAGCTCCCCCAGGAGACTGGCAGCTCCCTGAGAGCAGCAGGGCTGGCAGCTGCAGCCCAAGCCCGGCTCACACAGGGCTCGCTCAGGCCAGGTAATGGAGATTTCGCAAGAATGGATGCATGATGGAAGAACAGTGGGGGCCGAGGGCTGGGGTCCAGGTGCAAATTCACCCCAGGAGGGCTGGGAGCTGGAGTGGGGAGAATGCCCAGGGAGTCGAGGAAGGCCCAGGAGCTCGGCTGGTGACCTCACCCTACCCCCAGCAGGGGCAGTGGCTGAGACCCAGTGTCCAGCTGGCAAGAGCTAAATAGAACTCAGAGAGAGAGCAGGACAGTTTCCTGTGTCCTCCTGGGGAGGCTGCAGTGCCCAGGTCTTCAGTCAAACACTGATCTCTGTATTTAGCTGCGAAGGTATTTTGTACACGTGATTCAAGGCCTTGATTGGTTGACTTTTTTTTTGGCTTTTCTTATCTGGGTGATGGAATTTTTCAATTTTAAAAAAAATTTAATATTTTCTATTCATTTATTTTTCTAGAGCCTGTGTCTCACTCTGTCACCCAGGCTGGAGTGCAGGGGCATCATCATAGCTCACTGTAACCTCAAACTCCTGGGCTCAAGCGATCCTCCTGTCTCAGCCTCCCAAGTAGCTGAGACTACAGGCACGTGCCACCAAGCCTGGTTAATTTTTAAATTTTTTGTAGAGGTGGGGGCAGGGGGTCTTGCTATGTTGCCCATGCCAGTCTTGAATTCCTGGCTCAAGCAATACTGCCTCGGCCTCCCAAAGTGCTGGGATTACAGGCATGACCCACCGCAACCGGTCTATGATCAGCTGACTTTAAGAGAGGAAGATTGTCCCAGATAATCTGGGTGGGCCTGACTCAATTAGGTAAAAGGCCTTAAGAACTGGGCTGAGGCTTCACGCCGGAGAAGAAATTCCCCCCGTGGACAGCAGCACGCCCAGGCCAAGAGCTCCAGCCCGCCCTTTCCGACGACCCGCTCCTCGGATTTCAGACTTGTCTCGCCAGCTCCCACAATTGCCTGAGCCAATTCCTCGCAATAAATCTTGTAATATAGATCTCTTTCTGCTTCTGTTTCTTTAGCGGAACCCTGACCAGCACGGACGGCGAGGGGTGAGCGTCGGGTGTGCAGGGAGGTTCCAAGGCCTCCCTCGGGTTGGGGCACCCACACATTTACAAACCAGCCATAGCTGGGTCACATCCCTCAGGCAGCCGGGAAACAAGGATGGTGCCACCTGTAGGGCCTGCGCAGCCCTCAGGTGTTGGTGTTCAGAAAGGTGGCTCAGAACTCTGGGGTAGGCCTGGCACCGTCCTGTATGGCTGTCCCCCGTCCCCCCACCCCTTGTGTGGGAGACACAGCCGTCGAGCTCTGGCCTGCGTAGACTCAGTACTTGGCCATTTCTCTGACTCTGCAGAACGGCGAGGAGACTGAAGCCCAGACTTTTCACTTGTCTGGGGGCTGAGCTGGTTCCTGAGCTATTTGCACCCCCACCTCTCTCAAGGAGGCCGTGATGCCCACGTGACCCTCAGACCCCTAACAGTGGCACACCGGGTCTGAGCCCACCCGGTGGCTGCAAGGGGCTCCCGGACCGGCATGGGCAGACACATTCAGCCGGTTGTCCTCAGGGAGGGCAGGGGCCCGATGGGGAAGAGACCCTGTCACTGACAGCCTCCCTCCCAAGCTCAAGGCTCTCCAGAGAATTCAGGCCTCTCCAGATCTCTCCCCTGTCGGTAGGAGACCACAGGTATGGCTTGGAAAGCACTCCCCACCCCTGCGCCGGGACCTCAGGGGAAGTAGGACGCAGGCGCCCCGCAGTGTCTCCTTCCCTGGGACAAGCGGAGGAGCAATGGGGGCGGGGGAGACAGGGAAGGGGCAGACTTCCCCGACTCAGCCACAGGCTGGCTGCACAAGCAGCTGGGCCCGCAGGCATTTGGGTAGCACTCTGGGTGGGGGACATTTACTCTGAGATATTGACCCAACGTGAACATACAGCCCAGTGCCAGCGCCAGGCTCTGCTCCAAGCACCAGCCGTTATTCATTCCTTTAATCTTCACAACTGCCCTTTGGGGTGGGGGACTTACTATCTCCCTCATCCCCATTTTACAGAGGAGAAGACCCAGGCACAGAGAGGTTAACTCCTTGCCGGAGGCCCCACAGCCAGCACATGGTGGTCTGGCCACATCTCCAAGATCCCAAGGCCCCACCCACCTGCCCTCCCTCAGTCCTAGAACAGACCCCCCAGGAGGCCGGCCCACTCTCAGGCATCTACCGCCCCGCCCCGTGTCCAGAGCATTCCCCGTCCTCTAGCTTCTGTTACGGCGCAGGCACAGCCCCATCCACGTCCGTCCACGCTCCCATTCCATCTCTCTCATCAGCTGTTTGGTCTTTGGGGCTCCCCCCCCATTATCAAAGCAGTCAGCACTCAGGGTGGAAAGTGTGGAAGGCAGAGAGACCTCACGCTGTGGTGTAAGGGGTCTGGTCCTGACCCCACGTGCAGGCCCTGTGGGGTGGGGCCCCATCCAGACTGGGTGGGCAGGCGGCTCTCAGCCCACCCTGGCTTTTGCAAATCTCCGGTGAGTCAGTTAAACCAGCGCCTGGTTAGGATCCACCATGGCTGTAGTTGGGAGCCTCGTCCTCCCAGCCCTCTGAGATGTGCTGTCGTCATGGCCCCACTTCTCAGATGAGGAAACTGAGGCTCAGGGATGTCAGGCAATTTGCCCGAGGTCTTCTGTCTGTCTGGGCTCAGCAGTGGTGCTTTTCAGCGGCCCATCTTACTTGGAGCGTCATTTCCAGGGCCTCCTGGGTCACCTTACTGTGCACCGCACAGCCACGTTCTGCCACGACCTCGTGCTATGAGACAGAAACAAGAGGCTGCAGTGAGCGCCGTTCACTCACCAGCAAGACAACCAGGGGCGGGGCGGGCCAGCCCAGTGTGTGGGGCAGACCCTGAGGCTAAACAGTATTTTTACCTCAACTGTGATCCCAGAGATTTCCATGAACCGGGTTTGCTTAAAGCAAGGGAAGCAGGAATTAACTGCGCCTGGCCGTTTCCATGGAGCCGGATTGTGCAAAATGACATTTAGACTCTCCTGGGGAGGGGGTGAGGACCCCAGGATGTGGGGAGGGAGCCCCCAAAGCCCCAGAGAAGACAACTGGGAGCCACGCGTGAAGCAGAGAGGCCACCCCGCCGCAACCACCACCAGATGTCCCAGTCCACGGAAAATCCCGGAGGTGACAGAGGCCTGAGCACGTCCCCCAAAGGAGGACTTTCCTTTCATCACCACGTTCGCCTCTGCCCTCCCTGGGCTTGGCCGTAGCAGCTCTGTCCACTCTGCTCCCCAGGACACATCCCAGGGCCTGCGACACCAGGAGACAGAATGTCACTGTAAAGCAAGGAATGCCTCAAGGTCTCTCATTCCTTCATCCCATACATTTGCCATAAAGCCTTTAATCGTTAGATCTTTTCTCCTCAGCGCCTAGGGGTTGGGCCTGGCACTTCTTCCCCCCAAATCTCCATCACCGACCCTCCCCAGCCCCCTAAGACTCGCTGGGGCTGGGCTGATGGAATGAGACGAATCACCTGCCTATACGACACCTTCTCTGGGCGCAGCTCCTTCCGCCTCAGTCAAGCCTTCAGATACGCGCAGTCACCCGCACCCTCCTAAGAGACCTGCAGCCAGAACCACCCAGCTAAGCTGCTTCCAAATATTTCATTCACAGAAACAGCGAGATAATAAATGTGTCTTGTTGTTTTAAGCTACTGTGTTTGGATGTTTGGGGATTATTTGTTATACAGCAATAGACTCATACAGTGGGGTGTGTGTGTGAGAGAGACAGACAGACAGACAGACAGAGTTGTAAACAAATGAATCGAGTGCTCGCAGGTATGTCGGGGGCTGGCCAGGGAAGGATTCTGAAGTACTGACTGAGGTGTTCCTGGCCGTGACATCCTTGGAGTTGAACAGGGCAGACAGGCAGTGAAATAATGCTTCACCAACTGTTTCATTCCTTCGAGAATCATGATGATGCACTTGCTGTGGGCGCGACACTGTAATGGGTCCAGGGGCTGCGGTGCGGAAAACGCAGACCTGGGAGCAGCCGTGATAGGTTCTAATTCCTGCGAAGGAGACAGACGCTAAGCGAGGTCACAAGTAAACATGTAACTCTGGGTGAGATGGGGCCACGACAGAAAAGACGGAAGGAAGGGGGCCTCACCAAAGGCCATGCAAACCGAGGCCAGAAGGATCTGCAGCAGTTGGCTGGGAGGTGCGGGGAGCGAGCGTTCCAGGCAGAGGGCATGGCATGTGCAAAGGCCCCAGCGTGGTGAGAGGCTTCTTGGTGAGTCAGAAGAAAAATTTTAAGAAGGGCAGTGTTGTGGGAACAGAGTGAGTAAAGGGAGAGGCTGGCACAGGCTTTGTGAGGCAGGCTAAGGCTTTCAGTCCTCACGGTAAGCACAGTGGGGAACTGCTGAAGGTTCTAGCAGCAGAGGAGGTGTATGTTTGAGAGCCTTTGTTGCTACCAGTAACAAAACACCCTGCTCAGAGTGGCTTCAACTGTAAAGTTTACTTAAGAAAAATTACGGAGGTAAGACGTCCTCAAGAGCCAAGGACCAGGTGTCTTCCACCCTTTCACGCTGCCATCCCTAGGTGGTTTTTTAACCCCACGTTTGTCACCTCAGACTTGTGCATTCCTACAGGGAAGCTGTTTAATGTGTGAGAGAGAGGCTGTGGTTTCCACGTGAAAGAGGAAACCCGGACTCCAACTGCCAGCCCTGGGTCAGGCAGGCAGCCGTTGCTTCTCGTGCCTCAGTCTCCACATCCTGTGAGTGGGAGTTTTACAATATGATCACCTACACGCTTTACTACAGTGAAACTCCACCTAAGGGCAGCAGTCCCCCAGAACTACACAACAGGATTTTACAGCCGTGGCGAGACCCTCTCCCATCTGTAAACAAAAGGCTTCTCCTCTAAAGGAGGAGCTCGAAGATTGGCAGACGCTGGCTGTCCAATCACTGCGTGTGCACCACGACATTCGCCCAGTAGCTGCCTGTCTCTAAGGCAAAGAAGAGCCCGGAACCATTGGCCCATCATTTTCTAACACGTCGTGGATAATCTGCTTATATGTTAGGTTTGTTGTTTTTTAAGTCAGCGTACAGTTTCCTATTGCTGCTGTAACAGATTAGCACAAACTTGGTAGCTTAAAAACGACCCGAATGTATTCCCTTACAACGCTGGGAGTCACGAGTCCGAAGCTCACCAGGCTAAAGTCAAGGTGTCTGCAAGACCGCGCTCCTCCTGGAGGGTCTGGGCGAGAACTCCCTTCCGGCCGCGGCGTCCCTGGGCTCACGGCTCCTGCCACCAAAGGCGTCGTTCCAGCCGCTACTCCCACTGCCACGTGGCCGCCTCTCTCTGCCCCTCCCGTCTCCCGCTTGTAAGGACCCTCATGGCTACGTTGGGCCCACCCAGGTAACCCAGGCTAATCCCCATCTCAGGATTCTTAACTTAATCACACCTGCCGAATGCCCTCTGCCACACAAGGTCACACACTCCCAGGTTCCAGGGATTAGCATGTGGACATCCTTGGAGGCCGTTATTCTGCCTCCCACAATCAGAGTCCGCCGACTTGAATGGAGACAAAGGTTTTTCTCTGTTTTGCTCACTCATGTGTCCCAAGAACCTGCAAGAGGGTCAGCTGAATGAATGTGAGGTGACTCCTGACCACGTGAACAAAAGTGGCCCAAATGTCACAGGCCAATCTCGATAGAACCTTGGAGCCCAAGATTCTTGGCTCTGACTACAACCAAGGAGCCCAATTTCCCAGGCCAGTTCTGATTGAGGGGCACAGGCCAAAGGCGTCTTGCCTGCGGGGGCCTGAAGGTCCCCAGGGAGAGGCGACAGAGGCATCGCGTTTATCTTTGCACAGTGGAGACCGGTCCCATGGCCATCAGGTTTGTGGGCGGAGGCAGACCAGGCTGTGCCATGATGGAGTGTGGGCGTGACCACTGCCTGGCTACCGGGAGGCACACCAGTGCTGTGGCAGTGGCCGGAGCCTCTGGAAAGTGGGAGAACATTGCCTTGTGATTCTGTAAGCAAGTACAGTCAGGCAGCCAAGAGCTCTGCCCTAACCGTGCCGCAAAGAGCGTTCTGCATGGACCCAGGGGGCCAAGGTTCTGTTGCGATGCCAGCCTGTGTACCGTTGTTCTGAATCTGTTTGTTTACATGTCAGGGTTTTTAAGGTAAAATTTACGTATGCACAAATGCATGGATTTCATTTATACAGTTTTATGAGTTTTAATAAATGCATACACTTGGATAACCCACATACCTATCAAGATATAGGGCCTGTTCATCACCCTAAAAAGTTCCTTTGAGTCTGACAATCCTGCACCCCTGGAGGCAATCAATTTTCTCGTTATTTTTCCACCATGGATCAGTTCTGTCTGTTCCAGAACTTCGTATAAATGGAATCACACAATTTGTGCGTTTTTGTGTCTGGCTTTTCTCATTCAACGTAATGTCTGTGTGATCCCTCCGTGTTGCAGGGTGTATTGGCGGCTTGTTCCCATTTCTTTGATGACTGGTGTTCCCTAGTACAGATGCACCACAGTCTGTTTACCCTCTCCTGGCAAGGGACGTTTGGTAGTTTCCAGTTGGGGGGTGTTAGAAATAAGGCTGCTGTAAACATTCATGTACAAATCTTTTTGCAGACCTATGCACTTACTTCTTTCAAGAAAATACGTGGAAGTGGCATTACTGGGTCATAGGGTAAGTGTATGTTTTACTTTATAGGAAACCAGCAAAACTTTTTCCAAAGTACTCGCAATATTGTGTTCCCAGCAATTTGCGAGAGTTCCTGTTCTACTTCCTAACCAGCATTTGGTGCTATCAATCTTTTTAAATTTTAATCATTCTAGTGGGACTGTAGTAGTATCTCATGGATTTTAATTTGCATTTCCCAGCTAACTTACAATGTTGAGCACTTTTAAATGTGCTCATTGGACATTCATATACATTCTTTCGTGAAGTGTTTTTTCAGATATTTTCAGCATATGTGGACTTTTATTATTGAGTTGTAGGATTATTGATATATTCTGGATACCAGTCTTTTATCAGATACATGTTTTGCAATACTTTCTCCAAGTTTGTGGTTTTCCTTTTCGTTTTCTTAACAGTAAACAGAAGTTTTCAAATTTGATAAAGCAATTTATTGATTTATCTTTTTCTTTTTTTTTTTCTCTGAGACAGGATCTCACTCTGTCACCCAAACTAGAGGGGATCATCATAGCTCACTGCAACCTCAAACTCCTGGGCTCAAGCAATCCTCCTGCCTCGGCCTCCTGAGTAGCTGGGACTATAGGCGTGCGCCACCATGCCCGGCTAATTTTTTTCTATATATATATTTAGTTGTCCAGCTAATTTCTTTGTATTTTTTTAGTAGAAATAGGGTCTCGCTCTTGCTCAGGCTGGTCTCCAACTCCTGAGCTCAGAACGATCCGCCTACCTCGGCCTCCCAGAGTGCTAGGATTACAGGCGTGAGCCACCATGCCTGGCCTAAATTTTAGAATAGATAGAAAGTGCATCAGGAAAAAATATTTTAAGAAGTAATGGCCAGAAGTCTCCCAGATTTTCTGAAAGAACTTCTGAATCAAGAAGTTTAGCTAATCCCAAGTAGGATAAATGCAAAGGAAACCACACTTGGGCACAGTACAGTAAAATCGTTGAGAACTAATGCTAAGGAGAAAATCTTGAAAGCAGCGAGAAAAGTGACACATCACATGCACAGAAACAGCAATTCGAAAAATCACTGACTTTTCCTTAGAAATTATGAAAGTGACAAGAAAGTGGAACATCAACATTCTGAAAGAAAAAAATGCTTCAGAGTTCTGGTTCCAGACAAGATGGAGTAGATGCACTTCTCCCTATTTTTCACACTAAATACAACTTAAAACCATGAAGCCATGGGTATTACATAAAAAAAAATACAAAGATTCTGAGAGGTAGAGAGAAAAAGGCTAACTGGCTAGGGACCTCAGGACCCCTGGGTTTTCTTTTTGCCTCAAATATACCTAGATATACGGAGACTAGAGAACACTGAAGCCCAGAAAAAGCAACACGTGCAGACCAAAAAAATTTTAAAAAGCCCCATGAAAAGCCTACTCTGTTTAGCCAAAATAGCAGGAAAGGAGCTGCCTAGCAAGGCAGAACTTTCAGACAATAACTACCCTAATTCAGCCAACACCACAGAAAAACTGTGGTCCCAATCCGAGCCCTGTGGACAAAGGTAGAATGGGGCCCTAGAGGGTATAACCAAGTCCTTGTCTCCCTTCATCCCTTGACAGGACTTCCATCCCTGCCAAGCAATAAGAAGTCCCCACAGCATCAGTAGAGACCACATAGGAAGCCTGAACTCACACTCCCACCCAATGATAGTGAAGAACCCCTTCCTCTCCCTATTGAAGTGGTATCAGAGGAAGCCCTGTGAAGAGCCAGGACTTTCACCACTTCCCAGCAGCAAGGACCCTCCCACCCCCTACAGCATCAGTGGACACCACAGGGGAAGCAGTAATGAGGGGCCCCTCAGCCTCCCAAGCAGGGTAATGTCTGTGGAGTGGGGAGCCCAAATTTCTACCCTAACCAGCAGGAACAAGACACCTCTTTTCCTTACTTGGTGTTAATAGAGACTGAGCAGGAACTTGGG